>CM024591.1:43868975-43941557 GCA_014182565.1 Eucalyptus marginata
GACCAAATCCTTGAAGATGAACTCGCATCAGGATAAGTCTTTTCTTGTCGATCTGGAATCTTTCAGGCTAGACTTAATGGAAAGGCTTTGTCAGCTTCAAAACAATAAGGAGTCTTCTTTAACAAGAACAACCTCAAATGGCGACTGTAAGTTTATTCTATGTCAGTAATTTAATTTATGAGTTAAAAAAATTGAAAAGGTACATTTAAATTCTGAATCGTCATTTATATTATTTTTAGCAATTATCTTTACAATTCTTTAATTTATGGTAGTTTTGGTTCATTTTCGAAAAAACATCTTTTCATTTTCAAAAAGGCAGTTAACATTTTCAAAAAGGAAGTTATCATTTTCAAAAAGGTAGTTTTTACGACGATCTATATACCTCGTTTCATTTACTTTATATACTATAGGTTTTCTTCTTCGTTTTTCACCCAAACCCTAGAATACGGAGAACTCCATCTGTTTCACTTTTCTCTCTAGTTTATTCCAAAAAGACTTCTTTTTGTCACGATCGAGTTCGTGAAATCCCTCAAAGAAAGTGACAATGTCTTCTCAAAGAAAGGGACCACAGAGAATGCATGAGGGTCCTACGCACTTTGATCTAACTGAGGAAGAAGACTCTCCTCATCTGCATCAGCAAAGTCAACAACAACCTTCTTAACCGCGCCAATCCTCTCCGTCTAGGACTCAAGTTCCTCCGCAGCAACAACCAGAGGAAGAAATTCTCGAAGATGTTGAACCCGTAAGGTCACAAAAACCCCAGTTTATTTTCAAACTGTACTCTAACTTAAAAAGGGGTGGTTCGGCGATGACGCTCATTGACGAATTTTTGAAAGCACATGGCTACACAAATGAGACTTATTTCTTAAACGCCATGGAAAAGGTAAGCGTTACGCCTGAAGGTCTGGCTGATTGGACGTTTGCCAATTTTCCAAGTGATCCACGTGTTGGTAGCTTTAACCAGACTGAAGGGAAAGATGATGATGAGAGAATGTTCTTTCATTTCTAGCCTAGGATGGGCGTAGCCGCAAATGTTCGTAGTGGAAAGACATAACTTTTTCGTTCTAAAGGGCACAAGAGGACTTATTCTAAACTGCTGAAAAGAGGGGTGATGAATTCCAGGAGTGTTGATTTTGATTCTCTTAATTCATTGAAAATCAATTTAAGAGAGAAGTTTGCTCTTTTACAACTTGAACGTTTTTGCTCTGAGACAACTGTTGCTCACCTGGAACTCACAGCTTACTTTTATTCGAATCTATCCTTTTTAGATGCGAATAGATTTTGTTTCAGTGTTAGAGACAAGGATTTTGTGGTTGATACGGACACTCTGGCTGATGTGATTGGGGTGGAAAGAGGGAGTTTCTAACCAATTATTGTGTCTGTTAGTCATGCTACTTTGGAGCTTGTTTGGGATAGGATTGCTGAAGGCAGAATCTCTTACTCCAGAATGAATGCTTCAAATATCCTGCTTCATAAGATTGTCATTAACCGTCTCAAACCCAAATCCACATAAAAAACTGATGTCTCAAACTCTGAAGCCAAGCTAATGTATGCGATCAATATCGGATACAAATTCTCTCTGCCTCATACCATTCTCATGCACATGTATAGAACGGTGGTGAAGGACAAGGGACAACTCCCTTATTATGCTCTTATTACTCGATTATTCAGACATCTCGACATTCAGCCTCCCAAAATTCTTTGTGTTCGCACCATTGATACAATGGTAGTGGGACTGAAAATGGTTTCCAAAATGCGTCTGAAGGAGCTAAGAAAGGTTTTAGAGAGCATGAAGGTGAAGTCTCCTGTCAAAGCTAGACAAGACTCTACAGCAGGAAAAAGAAAAGGCAAAGAGCCAGCTTCTAAACCAGTCAAGAAGAAGAGAGCACTCCTTTTGCAGGATGATGAAGAGGATGAGGATAACCTCACTCTCACCGCTATTGCCTCAAGGAATTTACAGAGCTTTAGCTTTCCAGAGATAGAGATTCGAGAGAACAGAGCGAGAGTAGAAGCAGAACATAAGAGGAAGACAAAGAAGGAGAACCACAGGATGAAGAAGAAGAGTACTTCTCTCCACCAGATGGTACAGAAACAAGGGGAGCCGCTACTCAAAAAGGTACTTCTTCACTTGCTAGTGATGATGTTAGTCGTTCTCCTGCAGAACCGGAGGATGTGTATGCCTCTCAGTTTCCTGAAGGCGATCATGCGGCTTCATCTCCAAGTCTGGATATCCCCACTGAGATCCCATCATCTGTGAATACTCCTCAAGCTACCTGTGCTGAAGCAAGTACTCAAACCGACAATACAGCAGACTTCAAGAGACTGCTCGAGCTTCTTTTGGAGATCAAAGCTCAGCTTTATGGATTGGAGTGTGAATTTTGGACCATGCAGTTAGTTCATCAAGCCTCTTCAGTTACGTTGCATGATCAAGTACAAGCCCTTTCGCTTCAAGTTCAAGAAAATGCCAAGGGTGAAGATATTCAACAACTGAAGCAAGACTTGAAGAAACTGGAAGAGACTGTCACGTCTATGGGGGATTTCCAACTAGTTCGTGTTCCCAAGAAGCCCTAATTTTCATCCAAACCCTTTTTATCGTCATTTCTCACTTTTTGCCATGACAAAAAGGGGGAGAGTTTATGCAGATTTGATTTTAACTGTTTTGATTTGTTTTGGTTTGTTTGGTTTGATGACTTTATCTTTGGTGAGACTTTGGATTGCTTTAGACTATTTGGATTTGAACTTTAATGCATGCAACAACTTAGTTTGTGATACAGATTGTGACTGGATAACTAGTTTGTTTTTCCAGGACTAACATGTTTCCTGTGATTGCATAATTATCGATATACAAGTCTTAATCATTTTTATCATAGATTACTTAAGTGTTGTTTTGCAGGATAAAAGTTTCAAATCTGTAGGAAAGTTTTGTCACCATCAAAAATGGGGAGATTGTTAGAGAAGACTCCTTATTGTTTTGAAGTTGACAAAGCCTTTCCATTAAGTCTAGCTTGAAAGGTTGCAGACTCTAGTATTATAGTCTGAAGATCTCAAGACTCTTATGTCAAAGTTTGAAGACTGAAGTTCAAAATTTGACCTCACTGACAGATTCCAGATCGACAAGAGAAGATTTATCCTAATGCGAGTTCATCTTCAAGGATTTGGTCCGTACGGTTCATGGAAGATCTTACGGCTGGAGATAGCACCTTGTGATCAATTATTCTTACTAAAATCAATTTTGGATAATCAGATCTCTTGAAAGGCGAAGTTTACTTGGAAGGTTCTACTTATGGAAACCAAGATCCTGATTGTATGGGCGAACATGATTGATGGGCTATCAACACATTCCTTAAATGACTCGAGATCTCCTTTGATTTATTCTGTCCAACGGTTAGATTGGAGGAACTCCTTTGGAAAGTGCCAACGGTCGTAAAGGCATAGAGGAGTATATAAGGATGATTCTCAAGTTGTTCGAGTGTGTGCGTGAAAGAAAATTCCAAAGTCTGAAGCTCTTTGTTCTTTGCTATTTCAATCGTTGAGCCAATATTGTACTCAAAAGAGAGAACAAACACTCAAGAGACTTTGAAAAAGTGTAGTAGAATGTCTACATTGTGAAGTCATGATCGTGAGGTTGTAAAACCTCTTTTGATTCTTAGTGAAATCAGCCAGTGGGCTGTCAGTGCGGGAGAGTGGACGTAGGCTTGGTCTAAGCCGAACCACTATAAATTTCGTGTGCAAAATTCTCTTTCCTTAACTCCTTTACTTTATTTGCTACGATATTCTTCTGTGTTCTGAAGTATCTGTTAAAGTCTAACTCCTTTTGCAAAGTTTGTAGTCGACTAGACTTAGATTAAAAGTAAAGTTTTTCCCTACATTTTGCAAAAACTGTTTTTACACCTATTCCCCCCCTCTAGGTGTTCGTACTAGTCCTTACAGTAAAAAGCTTATACACGTGTTTCCAAAGCATTTTTGTGCATTTTGATAAAAACACATAGAAGAGATAAATGTGGCTAATCATATGAACCTCATACCATGCCCCAGAATTTGGTTTTGACATTCTTATGATCCTGAGCACGAATGTCTGATGTCTTCGCAGCAGTGGTTTTGACGTTCTTTAGACTCTGACCACGAACATTTGATGCCTTCTAGTAACATTGGTTTTGACGTTCTTGGAATTTTGACCACGAACATCTGATGTCTTATGATAATATTGGTTCTGACGTTCTTCAAATGCAAAATGTCCGATCTCTTCGTAATGTAAGTTTTGACGTTCTTTAGATCCAGCCCCACAAGTGTCGGGTCTTTAGTTCAGACACACCATTAATTCTTACGCTGAATAGAAGATAGTAATCAGGAGATTTCACAACTATAATTGTGGTAGTAATTGCTCTCGTGTGTGAATGATTTAGTTGATTACTATCAACACTCTCAATTGTCTATTATCGATTATCGATCATCATGTGATTTGCTTTTTGTATTACCTTTTGTAGCCAGTGCAAATCGCATTACCATTTTAGAATTAATTCAGTCGTAACTTCTAACAGACATAAGTTTGGATACCGTTTCGAACATTATTTCGGCATTAACTCTGTAACTGTTTTTTTTTTTTTTTTTTTGGTTGGTCCTACTTTACTCTTATTCTAACTCTCACTCTCAAACTTTTGCCCTGCCTTCTTGCAGGGCGTGAGAGTCGAAACCCACTCCTAAAACTAATTCGTCCCCACCCCAACTCTGTAACTATTACAAAGTATTATTCCAGACATTTATTTGTAACCATTACAAGTCTTTATTATGGATATTAACTTTGTAACTGTTACAAATACTTAATTTGACCGTTACATCTTAAACTATTTCAGAGCATTAATTAGTCATTTAATCTGAAATCGTTTTCAGATCATTAAACTACCCATTGATTCTAAAATCGTTTTAGAACATTAATGTGACCGTTAAGTCTAAAACAATTTCAAATAATTAATTTAACTATTGATTCTGAACTCATTTTAGATCATTAATGATGCCATTGATTTTGAACTCACTTAAGATCATTGATGCGTCTTTCAATTCTGAATTCACTTCAGATTATTAATTCGGTCATTGAATCTGTACACGCCTCAGATCTTTGATTCAGCCGTACAGTCTGAAACCCACTTCAGACTTTGTAAGATCTGATGCTCCTTTATCAGATCTTTTATCTTTTAGCTTGACTCAATCTGATTGGCTCAACTTGCAAACATATTTGCAATATTCTCTTTCTCGTTCAAACGTCATTCTAATTGGTTATGGTGTATGATATCCCTAGGTTCATCACTGAGCTGGTAGTGGGATCTGTACTAACACATTAGCACAATCAAGATAATTGATTGTTCCGATCAATCTCCTGTTCCTACGAACCATAAGTGACATCTAGCAATATATTATGGCTACCCAGACAATGTGAAATGTTTCAAGAATATAATGCACCTGTCAATTTTGGCAACAGTGTAATTTGATTCTTCTGTCATATCCCGATTGAACAGAGGCCATAGAATTGTTGGTTAAGCCACAAATTCGATCATATACACAAATCTAATTGACATGTATTCTTTAAGTTATGAACCATTCATTCTCGGTTACAACCTTAGCCAAGGATTTCAATACAACGTCACGATTAGATCGCATAGGACATCAACTTTGTATATCTATATATAATAAGAATACAGATTCCATATTGCGCACGCATGTGCCTTTGCATGTGAACAAATATGACAATCAAGTACAGAGATGGTTTGACGAAGCATCAATATGCGCATTTGTGAACCACAACCATCCAACATACAAGTCACCATCGTGCCTCAAGTTTAAGGATCTTACACAAGACCAAAACACGAATGATTAGTCATTGACCCCGCTAAAAGCTTCCATGTTACCGATTGTTATATGCATGTCACGTTTAGTGAACTTGTTTGAGATAAGCACCCGTGTTCTAACCTGGATATCACAATATCCAATGACTTATGACTCATCATTCCCTTGAATATCCGATATTGCATGGTGAGCTTGAGAACCCACCGGTCTCAATAGAATAATCAATATTCTCTCAATGATCCATCGATTGGGAGCTATTTAAAGATTCGATATAATTGTAAACTTGTCACACATATTCTTAACCCCTTAAGAAAAGGTTCAGTCCTAACTGATTTTATGAACTTATTCATGAGACGATAAATGAATATTTTTTTATCATTAAATAATCTCTAACATGTAACTATTACATGATTGCTTTAGATCGTATAGCTAACAATCTCCCACTTGCACTTAAGCTAATCTATCTCGTGCCTCAAGCCCATCTTATTAAGATGTCTTTCAAAAGAAGACTAAGGCAACACCTTAGTGAAGGGAACCACCATGCTTTTCGCGGACGTTATTTTCTACAAGGTGACAATCACCTCTCCCAACAATCTCTCTGATGAGATGGAAGCGCCTTTGAATATGCTTGGAATTCTGATGAGACCTTAGTTCCTTAGCATGAGGTGTTACCCCATTGTTTTCACAAAATAATGTGATTAGCTATTCAATAGAAAGAACCATTTCAAATTTTGAAATGAACTTCTTCATCCAAGCCACTTCATTTGCTGCTTCAAAAGTAGTTATATACTCTGTCTCAGTGGTGGAATTAGCAATTATGCTCTGTTTGAACTTTTCCAACTAACTACACCATCATTGAGCGTAAAGACAAATCTAAATGTTGGCTTATAGTCATAAGGATTTGATTGAAAATCAGAATCAATATACACTTCAACTTTAAACTCTCATTCTCCATATATCAAGAATAAATCCTTAGTCCTTCTTACGTACTTAAGGATAGTCTTGAGTGCTATCCAGTGTTCTTCATTTGGATCAGATTGATATTTGCTAGTAACGCTTACAACACGCGCAATATTAGGTCTTGTATATAGCATATCATACATTATGCTATCAATAATGGACATATAATACACTTTTGCCACCCACTCTCTTTCCTCAGGGTTATTTGGACACATACCCTTGGAAAGATGGATTCTATGCCTAAAATGCAATAATTCTCTTTTGGAATGTTGCATGTTGAAAGGTGTCAATACTTTGTCTATGTACGTAGATTGTGAGAGGCTAATCATTCGTCTCGATCTATCTTTATAGATCTCATGTCACGACCCCAACTCCATCACTAAGGTCACAAGCGATGGGGGTTATTTTTGCGACGTCCCAAGCACATCACCGTCCTGTTCTTTTTATCTTTTCATTAAGCACATGCGGAAGTGTTACAAACAACACTCAAACAACAATAAGGGGGTGCATGATAACCTCCAATTTTTGTTCCAGAAACAATTTTTCTATTCCAGACCAATTTCTGGAACAGAAACCCGTTTGATAAATCTATTCCGTTTTTCAATTTCTTGAATAGATTTTGTCCCGAAATTGGTTTGGAATAGAAATCATAAATTAAAATTTTCTATTTCTGATTTCTGGAATAGAAATCAGAAATTATTTCTCCCACAAAACTCTCAACCCTAATTTCGGTGACTCCTCCCTCATCTCCTCTACGACGTCTCTGCCTCCTCCTCCTCCTCCGCCTCTCCTCATCTCCTCAAGACATCGTTTTCACCATTTCATGCTCGGATCGTCTCCTCCACTTGGACACTCTCTCGCCTCTCCTCATCTCCTCGAGACATCGTCTCCCCACCGACGCTCGGATCGTCTCCTCCACGGACGCTCGGATCGTCTCCTCATCTCCTCGAGACATCGTCTCCTCCATTGGACGCTCGGATCGTCTCTCCACCTTTGGACGCTCTCGCCTCTCCTCATCTCATCGACATCGCTCGCGAATCCGCCCCCCGCGACCCACCTTGTCCCCGCTTGTCGTCGAGCACCCCTCGGCAACGAGATCTCGCGCCGCATTCTGCCGCTCGTTCCCTGCGACGCCAGAAGCCCTCTGCAGCAGATCCCGAGCACCGATGCCTGAGCCGCTCCTGCTCTGCTCCATCTCACCAGAAGCTGCCACCGCCCCGCGACCTCAGCAACGCCCGGCAACGCCCTTTCCTTTTCATCCACATAGTGCAAGTTTTGGAACTTGGCCCCCTCCTCTTCAAATTGCCCAATTGAGTCTCTTCGCCCGCTTTCTGGGTCAATCTTTCAGCTCGAGTTCGTCCGACGAGTCCCCGGGACCGCGAAGTGCGCAAACAAGTAGAACTACCCGTCTCCTCCCTTCTCTGGTTCATGCCGATATCACCTTCAAAATCACGTCTTTCGTTTTCCTATTCTTTTTGCGTGGGTTCGTGTGCTGGAGTTGGGTTTGCTGCTCATGGGTATGAATAGGAGATGGCTAGATTCGCCTGTCTTTGAATTTTATTGGTTTTTGTCGCTTTTTGAGGATGAAAAGACGATGGGAAATCAAGCGGCATTGACCGGTGGTGGCGAATGCCTGTTCTTGCATGTCTAGTTTTGGGTTGCTTTTAGTTTTCCTTGTGAGTCGAATCTGTGATAGAGAAAGTATATGTGCTCTCGAATTATGTCTTGAGAAGTTGTTGGAATTGGTTGTGATCCTACGAAACGAGTGTGATTAATCATTGTAATCTAGCTTCTGTGACCAAAGCTGTCTCTTGTTTCTTCTGGTGTTTTGGATGCATTAAGTCATATGCATTGTTAAATTGCCCTTATATTGGATTTTCGGATCCTGATCCCCTACACTGACCTTTAATTGTGATGGATGTCTATGGCTTCTGAGTTTTCACTTGGAAACTCAGTGCGTTCATTTTTTTTTTTTTTTTTTTAATCGCCCCCTCGCCTCATCCGAAGCCCTCGTAGTAGATCCCGAGCACCGACGCCTGAGCCACTCCGCTCTGTTCCGTCTCACCAGAAGCTGCCACCGCCCCGCGACCTCAGCAACGCCGCCTGACGCCCTCTCCTCATCTCCTCGACTTCGTCTCCTCCACTGGTTAGCTTTGCCTCTCCCTCATTTGTAAATTCTAGGGGCCCTACTGGATTAAATGCTGTAGTTTTATATGATTGTATGCATAACTCAACATCTTTGAACTAGGAATGTATAACGAAATTATTTCGTGTAGGATTTTTTAAAGGAAACTACGTGTGGCTGTTGTATTTTGTTATATTTGTGTGATGGATTATTTGACATCTCTATATAGAGATTTCAAGTCTGACTCTTTAGAATGCTGATGATATAGGTGAATGGATTTTTAGTGGGAATGTTCACTGCTGGTTATTATGAGCAAATAGATGGGGTATTGGTTGGTGGGAATCTTCCTTTTGCTTGTAATATATGGTTGCTTGTAAAATTTTATATGAGGATGATTCTCTTTTAATTTTGTTTGTGCATTTTGTTTTATTGATAGTCATAGAACATTGTATTGATGTGATATCGACATCAAAGTCTATGCGCTTGAACTGGTACACCAATTGATATGGCTCATTTGATGCTCAATTAGTTAAGCTTAAATGGCTTCCCAAAAAGAGGTTTGTATGGCAAAGTGGACTGAGCCTTTGACCAATGAGCTTGTAAGTTTGTTGGTAACTGAGGTAACAAAGGGAAATCGCACCACTTCTACCTACAACAAAACAGGATGGAATAACATACATGCCGAATTCAATAAACAGACGGGACTCCACTTTAGTATAATTCAGTTGAAGAACAGGGTCAACAAGCTGAAGAAGCAGTATAGTAGTTTCAAGAAACTTTTGTCACAATCTGGATTTGGATGGGATAATATAAACAATAAGGTTGCTGTGGAGGATCAAAGTGTGTGGGAGTCTCACATCAAGGTATCAACTTACTAGGGCCATTTTGTTCATATTGTATTGCAAGCTTTGATTTTGTTGCTAACATCTGTCATTATTGTATAAATTCTAGAATAATAGCGAATGGGCTAAATTCAGAAATGATGGGTTTCCTCGGTATCCGATTTGTGTATCGTGTTTGGTGATACATATGCTACTGGGGAGTATTCAGCAGGAAATGCAGAAGTGGTAGTGTCCTCAGAGAGAGATGACAATGGTGGTGACAATGGTGATGGTGGTAGTGGTTATGCAGTAGGTGATCCAGAGGAATTTGATGAACAGCATATTGATGAGGAAGTCGTCATACTTGATACAACTACTACCTCAAATCGTACGAAACACAAGCAGGATAGGACTCCAAATTCTAAGAGGAGGAAGAGTAACATATATGGTGCTAATGACACCTTCAAAGCCATTCAAGATATGATTAAATTGAGGACTGCTCAATCAACAAGTGGCTCTGTGACTTCAGATGCCCCATCAACTGTAGATCCCTACTCCACAGCAGCCGTGGTTGCCGTCCTAAATGGCATGCTTGATTTAGAGCAGAATATTTACAACAAAGCTGTGAACCAATCATGTCTTAATGCCACTTGGAGAGAGGCTTTCATGACAATGCTACCTGAAAGAAGACGTGGATTTCTTGAATCTCTTTAGACAGATGTTCAGCAATATGCTATGGATTTATATATTTTGTTTAATTTCACTCTATGACTTATGTATTTGAGATACTTTGTCTTTTTTATGATGCAATTATGAAAACTTTGTGGCTATTGTTGATTATTATTAGATTCCATATTTAAGTATTGTGTTTATCTTCTTTTTTCATGTGATGGCATAGGTGATATGGAGGGGGATGGAAGTAGCATGTATCGTAATCAAGTAGCAACGGGTGAATCGGTTGAACTAAACTTTGATGATTTTGATGACGATATTGTGATAGCATGGTTGAGCATGGTTACGGTGGATATGGTTATGCACTCGAGAGAACCTATTAGGGATAGCATATTGTCAGAACCCGAATGGATGAGGGAGATTCTTCAAGGACATTCAGATAGAATATATGAATCTTTTAGAATGAAGAGACACGTCTTTCTTAACCTTTGTGATTTGATGAAGACAAGAGGTTGGCTGGAAGATAGTCGATACATAAAGGTAGATGAACAAATTGGGATATTCTTATTTATGATTTGTCACAAGAACTCGAATAGAACTTTAGGCGAGAGATTCCAACATTCGGGACAAACTATTAGCAAATACTTCACTATAGTGTTGAAAGCAGTTCTCAAACTTGCAAGAGAGATTATCATACCACCTTCCTTTGATGTGGTCCCAAATGAGATTCTTATGGATCCCAACCATAAACTTTACTTCAAGGTAAGATCTTCATACATTCATTTACAATATCGGTTTCATTTTGTTTCTAATCTTATATAACACTAGTCTTTGATAAAATGACAGGATTGTGTGGGTGCTATTGATGGTACTCATGTTCATGCTTCTGTACCTCTGTCGAAGCAAATTCCATTTAGAGGCAGAAAAGGAATTACCACTCAAAATGTGATGTGTGTATGTTCGTTTGATATGAAATTCACTTTTGTGTATGCTGGTTGGGAAGGATCTGCCAACGATTGCCGGGTGCTATCAGCAGCACTTGAGACTCCTCGCTTGGAATTTCCTCGACCACCACTAGGTATTTACTTGTTATAGAATTATCAATTTTCTTTAAGATTGTATTGTATTTACAAATCACTACTAATATATGAATACTTTGTTATAGGCAAATACTATGTTGTAGATTCTAGTTATGCATCAATTCCGGGATTCTTGACTCCTTTTAGACGTGAACGATATCATCTAAATGATTATAGGGTTAGAGCAAGATGACCAACAACAGCAAGAGAGTTGTTCAACTATAGGCATTCTTCACTAAGGAATGTCATTGAGAGATCATTTGCGGCATTAAAGAATCGCTTCTTTATTTTGAAACACATGCCTGCATTTGCAATTCGAAAGCAAGCACATGTTGTAATTGCATGTTGTGCTATCCATAATTACATCCGTGATCAAGACAGGAGGGATAGAAACTTTTCCTTATATGGAGATCCAGAGTACTCATTTGAACCTACACAAGATGAGGTTATAGGCAATACATCGACTGAGGAGGAAACTGAGATGAATATGCTTAGAATAAGTATTGCCAATAAGATGGCAAGAGATCATAATATGCCGGAGATTCCATTAAATCTTGTTTTCAACTTTTGTAATGTATTTCTATTATTTTGTATTTGGGGATTTCCAATCTTTGCTTCTGTAATGTGATACTGCATTTGATGATTCCTATCTCAATTCTTGTAATGTGATGTTTTACTTGAGGATTTCCCTTCTTTGTAATGGTCTTTATGACAAGCTCTATTACACTTCGTAAAATTCGCCGATTTTGTAAAATTTGCCGCAAATTGCCCAATACACTTCTTTGTGTTTCTTTCTAAAACGATTGCTCGATATCGTAAACCGTGGCGGTGATCGACGTGACACACTAGCATGAAGGGGATTAGAATATGGTTGCCCACCTTCATTCTACTAGAGTTTTGGGAACCTTCTATCATGCTTAAGAGTAATGCATATGGATCTCTTTTTTCTATTGTATGAAGACTATTGATAAGTGTATTATTTGATCGTAATTACCTATCAACAAGCATATAACTCATCCAAGACATTAATCGATGGCAGATCAATAGCAAAATAAAAGCTTTGTCTCGGATGAAACATGAGAAATCCTCAATCAACAATATGCAAGCATAACTCGGTATTGACCCACAACATGAGGAACTCACGCCTCACTCATATGCAAGCATAACCAAAATCCATTTCATAATGTGAGAAAATCATGCACACAAGATTTATTTATTAATAGTTGAAATCCATCGACTCTTCTGGAATCCACCCAGCATCTGAACTTAATCGGGCAACGTCCCCTAATTGAAGGGTGACGGCTAGAATTATCACAACATCTCATCCTTTTGATGAGGCATCCCATTGGCATGGGGGCATTTTGTTCTTATCAACAAGGCATCCCATTGGCGTGGGCGCATCTCATTGGCGAGAGGGCATCTTGTTCTTATTAACGAGGCATCCTATTGGCATGGGGGCATCCTGTTGGCGAGGGGGCATTATCGCCAAATTCATCGGTCCATGGCATAAATTAGTCCATTGTGTGTCCATGCATCAAGCATCGCAATCCGGCTCTTATTTTTGCTTTTAGGTCAAGGGCCCGAAGGCATGCCATGCATAAGTGTGTGAATTGACTGATCGGAACCGAGACGTTGAACATGCCGGGCATGAATTAAGGATCACGGCTTGATCCGACACGTTTGAGTACTGATCTAGTACCTAACTTGGCTCAGGAATGATATACATCGATATCGCACCAAGACCATGAAAGGACTAATCCAACGTGATCCCACATACGTTCAAGGCCGACGAACCCCTTTTCGGAGCTCGAGGCGTGAACTGGAACATGCATTTATGAAAATGGTTGGAAATAGTTTTGTAAGGAAATACCAAGCTTTCACAAAAATGCTTTTCAAATAGGTTTGTATCAAAGCAAAAACCAAACCATATCCAATAAACACATGAACCGGTTTCTTCCAAAGCAATTCAAACCAAAGCATGAGTCAAAGCTCATTAAACAAAAATCAAACTTAATCAAGGAACAAGGTCTAAACTGGCGCAAGCAAACACAACCGAACCTCAAGCAAGAACATAGTCACAACGTTTCAATCAAGGACTAGTTACACGCTTGGATTAGCGTAACACAACACCCTAACTAGATATTAATAAGTTCTGCTTACCACACTTCAAGGGATAGCCTAGGTGACCGAGCAATGTGTAGGCGAGCAAATGGGCAAGAGGGGCGTGGCCACGAGAAAGAGAGAGAGGGCGACGGTGAGGGTGAGGTTGAGAGAGTGAAGAAGGAAGAGGGGGTGATGTGGAAATGAGGGGAGGGAATGCCTCTATTTATAGGCAAACCCCTCATGATGATCTTTGTAAATGGACCAATCATCTTCATGTAAGTGGACAATCTAGGTTGAGGAGGTGGCAAGCTAAAGAGATGGGTGGCAAGTCTAGTTCATAGGGGCGACACTTGCTCATCTTTCCATTGGCCCATCGAAGGGGTTGAGTCATCATGAAATGATATGTAATTATTATGGGGACTTCTAAGCCAATGACTAAGTCTCTCCCATTTAATGTTTGGATCTTGAGTAATCATTAGGCTAGATATCTTCATATTACAAACTTGCACTACAAATTGTTAGGAGGCCTATTCCTTTAAGGGACACCTCAACTTGGCATTTAAAGACTTGAGTCCAAGCTTGGGCATGACTCACACCTCCTGAGTGAGAAAAATAGTTTTGAACAACTTCTGAAATTAGTGTCTTTAATTTATCAAATGGAATTGAAAGATTATGATATTTTAATATGTTGTGGAGAAGACCTTAAATTAAATTTTTCATGAGCAAGTCAAGTCAAATTCGTGCTGTGCAAAGAGCAGAAAATCATTGAACACGACCCAAATATTTGTTTGTTGAGTAGATTCAATAGTCGGAAACAAAGACTCATTTCGAAATCCAAATCTTCACAAACTCTTTGAAATTTCTATACGTTGTAGACATGGATGTCCTTTAAAAATTTTATGAAGGAAGAATGGTTAAATTTGAAAGAGAAAATTTTATTAAAATTCGAGAAGACAACCTGGTCGCCGTTTTCACTACACGGGATAGGTTCCATATGGTGAATGATTGGGCCTTCGTCCCTACCATTTCACCTTAGAAAAATATGAAATTTAAGTATATTTTAGATCAAGATGTTTAGAACAACTTTCATGAAGGAAGTTTCTTTATATTGGCACTACAAAAATCTGTGTAAAATTAGCAAGTAGCGAAGGTCTAGTAATTTCGAAAATCAAAGGTGGCAATCTTAGTTGGAAAAAGGAGGCGTCCCACCTGGTCAAGAAGCATTAATTGTTGGGCATCCTTATCTTCCAAGTTTTCAACTAGGTCCTAGGTTAGCTTTGACACTTCATCCTACTTCATTTAATGAAGAGATTCTAGAATTCTCTTTTACTTTCATTTCCTTCCTCAAGAAGGTGGTCTTCCTTCCTCAAGAGGGCGGTCTAGAAAATTCTATCGTCCAAGTTAGTTCCGAGGCCGGAAAATGGATCATTAGGTACACTTTGAAAAACCGAATCATGTACACCCGAGGTTCGGCCATTACGTTCCATATTCGCTTAAACCGTTCCTTTGGATGGTTGGTAGGCCAATAGGGTCAATTGTCCTTCAATCGGTTTGAGGCCAATCCTAAGGCTACCCATGGCCTAGCACTAAGCTAAGGCACTCACGGACCTTAGAATTAGTGACATAATAGCCGGGTCTATCCCTGGGCTCATTTTGGTCAGCACTCGATCCACCAATAGGGTTCATGGTCAATACATTATCAATCCATGATCGGACATCACCAATTCGAGATTCCATTCTGATCACTAAGAATTAAATAGAGAATAATGCATTTTTGGTCAGAAGACGGTCACATTTGATCAATTCGGATTGTCCGTGTATCGGTGCATAATCGGGCGGAATCACCCACGACTAGAAATTGCGACCAGTTGGATCAACCCATGACCATCTGCCGATCCAAAATCATCCAGTGACCAATTCTCATGATCAAAAAGTCATCTTAGTTGGTGATCCTATCCCATTGGTATGGTCGGTAGAAAATTCAGGGCCGGTCGGTTGATCGGACCATGACCAATTCACAATTCCTTGCCGATCGAACCGATCGATCCATGGCCAATGGCCCATGATCGATCCTTTTAGGACGTTACGGCCGATCCTTACAGGGCCGCCTTCGAGGATGTTACAATTCTCCCCCCTAAAAAAATTTCGTCCCCGAAATTTGTAAGTGTGTACCTAATCATCCAAAAGATGGGGATATTGGCGCTTCACAACTTCCTCAGTTTCCCATGCTGCACCTTCCATTCTATGATGTCACCATAGGACCTTAACTATGGAAATGATTTTATTGCGCAAGACTTACTCTTTTTTACTCTTTTCGATCCACGATTCGCACCGGCTCCTCAACATACGACACTCGGTCGTCTACTTTGATCTCTTCGAAGTTCAGCACATGTGCCAGATTGGGCTCATATTTTTTCAACATCGATACATGGAACGCATCATGTACTTGAGCAAGTCTCGGCAATAAAGCTAGCCAATAGGCTAAATTACATATTCTTTCAAGAATTTCAAAGGTCCTACGTACCTTGGGCTTAGCCTTCCTTCGTCTTTCTGCCGCGCTCTCTGATTATTATTCCTTCAAATGGTAAACAGTCAACATGACTAGTTCTATTATTTCCTCTTGTGGTCACCAGATCCTGAGTACTCATGGGACAAACCTATAAAACAACTATAGGAATTCTAAAGGAACTTTTCTATACCATAATAACAAGTCAGTAATCACGAACTACCGTCAGAAAATCAATCAAGCAATTACATGCACGAGGTGTTTTTCCTAGCTAACTATCCCATATCCCAACGCACCTTATCACTCCAGACAATAACCCCGCTCTGATACCAAAACTATCACGACCCCAACTCTATCTCCAAGGTCATAAGTGACAGGGGTTATTTTTGTGACGTCCCAGGCAGATCACCGTCCCGTTCTTTTTATCTTTTCATTAAGCATATGCAGAAGCGTTACAAACAACACCTAAACAATAATAAGCAGCCAGGAAAACAACCACTTGCAAATATACAATTATATCAGTTACATTTATAGGCCCTATTGTCACAGGTCATTATATTTACAACCACTACATTTTCTACGATCCAAATGCCGGGTAAACCTTAGCTCCTCTAGCAAGACTGCAACTCCAGCACTAGTGGGAAACCTCAATGCCTACAATTCTTAAAAACAATAGGGTGAGTCGTGGACTCAATAAGTAAAACCCTCTAATTTCCAGGTAGGAGGATGTCTCGCCTATCAACAAGCATATAACTCATCCAAGACATTAATCGATGGTGGATCAATAGCAAAATAAAAGCTTTGTCTCGGATGAAACATGAGAAATCCTCAGTCAACAATATGCAAGCATAACTCGATATTGACCCACAACATGAGGAACTCATGCCTCACTTAAAATTATACCAGCATAAACAAAATCCACTCCATAATAGGAGGAACTCACGCCTCACTCATATGCAAGTGACACGGCCCATGGACGAAGCATGATCTAAGACCGTCCATGATGCAACTGTGTCATGCACAAGGGCTGTCCATGAGTAGCCCACGACCAATCCATGATCCTCGCATGGTCAGCTTATGTGCAATACAAACAAAGGCTTGTGCACGACCCATGAATGACCCGTGAGTAATGTTCGGCTGGCCTATGTGCAACCTACGACCGTTCATCTACTCCGTGTCAGGCGGCCTTATAGACCCTGATCTTGCTTCTGACACATGCCCATGGGCTTTCCCAAGGGCTAGAGCCATTGAGTGGCCTAATTTGTAGACTTGTAATGATGATACACATTCAAACACCACTATTGGATCGGAGGGACGATTAACGGTTGGGATAAGACCCGAACTTGTACAAATAGGGGTCCCTTCCCCTCATTGTGTTCAACTTGTTCACAAGAGAATACACTCGCTCCTTGCTCATACAACATTTGTGTTCCTCTGTGTGTGTGTGTGTGTAAGGTTAACTTGGGATCGAGAATCTTAAGGCCGCACGAGTGATTGATCGGTCGGAAACAACTGACCTGTGACAAGTGGTATCAGAGCCTTCGTTCCAAGTGCAATGACTGATCCTCGTGCTGATGTCCTGGTTATTCAAGCTGATGACTGAGAAGATCGTGGGCATCCAGCTAAGAAGACCACCCCGATCAAAGAAGAATCGTGTCTCGAGCTCGAGGGATCCAAAGGGGGATTTGGAGAATCGAATAATGGTCTTAGAGGAGACCGTCACGGACGTCCAGGCGTTGATGGACGACCTAAACCAAACCGTCGAAGGAGCATAAGCCGGTAGGGAGGAGTTCTTGGCTGAAGTGCAAGAACTCAAGGCCGGCATGGGAGAGCTCCATGTCGAGGTGCTGGGATCCCTCACACACGAGCTATAGCAACGGGACGAGACCTGGGAGGCCGCGATGGTGGCCATGCACGTGGAGATGGCCAAGCTGAAAAGCAAGCTCGTCGAGCTTGAAGCTGCACGCGTGAACAGCATGATCACCATGCATGCAAACCCACGAACCGAAGCACCCAAGCCAAGAGAGTTCAAGGGCTCGTGGGTGGCCAAGGACGTGGACAACTTCTTATGGTACATGGAACGATACTTCCAGGCCATGGGAATCAATGATGACGCATCTCGGGTAAACACCATTTCAATGTATTTAGTTGATAACACGTTGTTGTGGTGGCGTCGTCGGTCGGATGATAGGAGTGGCGACCCTATCATGACATGGGCTCGGTTCGTCGAGGAATTTCGACAGAACTATTATCCCGCATATGCGGAGGAGGAAGCTCACGATGAACTTAAGCGCCTAGAGCAAAAAGGCAGAGTCCGCAACTACGTGAAACAGTTCTCGGAGCTGTTGCTCCAAATTCCGTCCATGACCGAGACGGAAGCATTCCATCAGTTCATGAGCAGACTCAAACCATGGGTCAAGCAAGAGCTCAAATGATGCCATGCAACAAATCTCACAATGGCTACTTCCATGGCCGAGTGCCTCGTGGAATACAAGCCGTCATCCTCAGCTAAGCTAGACTCTCGTCCAAGAGAAAAGGCCAATGGTGGGGGAGATTAGAGCCGGTACAATTGTCCGAGTGGAGGCAAACCACCATCGATCCCCCCTAGGACTCAACCTGAGTCGAGCAATGGAGGATACCATCACAAGGTACGCACCTACAAGTGCTTCTTTTGCAAAGGTCCCCATATGGCTCGAGATTGCCTGAAAAGAGGAAAGTTGGCAACCTTGTGCAAGGAGAATGAACCACGAGAGGAGGCGCGGTTGGGATCATTGCGGATCCTTAGGTCAATCAAAGCCAAGAAGGCTAAGGAACCCAAAGGGATGATGCTTGTGGATGTGAAGATCGGTGGTACCACGATGAGTGCGCTCGTGGATATCGGGGCATCCGACCTCCTCATATCCAAAGAGGCCGCGAAGAAGCTGAATCTTCCGGTCGAGACAGGTGATGCCGGTTGGCTCAAAATGGTGAACTCCAAGGAAGTCCTGACTAGCAGCATGGCTAGGGATGTAGAGCTTCACCTCGGTCCATGGACTAGTAAAGGAGACATCGAGGTAATCCCCCTTGATGACTATGATTTCGTGTTTGGTTTGGGATTCCTCCACAAAATCAATGCGGGCGTTATGCCCTTTGTGGATTGCATATATATCCTAGATAACTGGTGCCAATGCATGGTCTTGATCTACCGCGAGTTGGGACATGATAGGAAGATGCTATTGGCCATGTAGTTGACAAAGGGGCTAAAGAATGGCGAGGTGACCTTCTTGGTAGCGTTGAATGAGGAGGGCATGGAAGAAAGCAAGGTACCAGAGAAGGTGACCTAAGTCCTTGACGCCTTCCAATATGTGATCCCGCCAGAGCTGCCCAAGAAGCTTCCTCCTCGGAGAAAAGTGAATCATCGGATCGAGCTCGTGCCCGATGCTCGACCACCGGCCATGGCACCCTACCGTATGGCACCGCCTGAGTTGGAAGAGCTGAGGAAACAACTCAAAGAATTGCTCAACGCAGGGTACATTCGACCATCCAAGGCCTCATTTGGTGCTCTGATTTTGTTCCAAAAGAAGCATGACGGATCCCTCTGTATGTGCATAGACTACCGAGCATTGAATAAGCTCACCGTCAAGAACAAGTACCCAATCCCTCTCATAGTAGACTTGTTCGATCAGCTCGAGGAAGCCCAATGGTTCTCCAAGCTTGATATTCGGTCGGGATACTACCAAGTTCAGATTGCCGAAAGGGGATGAGCCAAAAACAGCATGCGTAACCCGCTATGGATCGTACGAGTTCCTTGTCATGCCTTTCGGCTTGACCAATGCACCGACTACATTCTGCATTCTCATGAACAATGTACTTCACTCGTTCCTTGATCGATTCGTTGTGGTTTACCTTGATGACATTGTTGTATATAGCCGGACGCTCAAGGAACACGTCGAGCACTTAAGACGAGTCTTCCAACTCCTACGAGAAAATGACCTATACGTGAAGCGTGATAAATGCGCTTTTGTGCAAAAGGAAGTCCTTTTCCTTCGGCACTTCGTTGAGGGTGGACGAGTGCGGATGGATGCGGCCAAGATCCGTGCCATCGTTGAATGGGAGCCACCAACCAAGGTGACAGAATTGAGATCCTTCCTTGGTCTCACGAACTACTATTGATGCTTCATTCGGAGATACTCGAACCTTACCGTGTGACGTCCCAGGGCGTCACGTACTAAGCGCAGGCAGAAATTTTAATTATTATTATTATCTTATTTAAACTTAAAAACCTCCTTCTTAGGTATCTATAGTATTTACCATTTGAAGGTTAACATGTATAACATGGATTATTTAAAATCTATAGTTTGTACTATGAGGTTATCCTACTAATACTCTACCGATGATTAATATAGACCAAAGTATTAATGCACATAGATAAGATCACAAGAAGCTTAATTTCTTTTACCATCATCAGGGCCTACAAAATTTATCAACCTAGACTCTTTCCATGTTCATCGCCTTTATATACAACATATTTATAGCAAAAGTAAGGTGCAACAAAAGCCAGGGATAAGAGGGTGAGGGTGTCTACTCCATAAGTTCCCACACAAGCCCACGTTCAAAAAGAAACAAAAGATAGACAGCTTCTTCGTGATCAAAGGCGTCTAGGCGCCATCCGTCCCAGCTCCTGCTCCATCATTGCTAAAAGGGATAGGGCCAAACATCGCTCCATCATGTTTGACAAACCAGGCAACAAACTTCATGGGGATCATCTCAGCTCTACCATCATCCATCCATAACGTGGCCTCGTATTTGGAGAAGGTCAGCTCAACATCAGCATCATACACATCGGTAAAGGTAACCTCAATGTTCGATATCACACCGTAACGAGCTAATGGCGGCACGTCCATACTATCAATCTGAAAAATGTAAGGTATGAGCAAAACTATACCCAGTAAAGAATAATAAAACTCTAACTTAAATAATCCACAACCATCAATATTACAAGGGAATCATAATCCAATCAATTCAAGATACAATAATATAGTCGTCACGAGCATAGACAATTTGATATTAATACATCACATAAATAATCACCTTATATGCATCCATCTCCATACTTACCTTTTCAAAATCAATTTCATATCAAGATACAATGCAACAATAATGCATGAACTCACTCGCCAAATAGAATTATATTTAGTGTGCATATGATCCACCCTCGAATCAGTCATAACCGGAACTCTACCGGCCTGATCGAGTCACTTCCGAAAAGTACGTTATCCGGACTTCCACAATATTTCTATTATGGGCATCTCACTTCGAGGCATCCCGGTATCTCTCTACCGAGGTCCTCCCAAGACCACTCAACAAGGGGCATCTCACTCCGAGGCATCTCGGTATCACACTCTGAGGCATCCTTGATCACACACAAGGGCATCTCACTCCAAGGTATCCCGGTATCTCTCTACCGAGGCATCCAAGACCACTCAGCATGGGCATCCCAAACTTCCGGGGGCATCACCGGTATCTCTGTACCGATGGGTTCATTCACTCTCTTATGCACACATTTCACACCACCACACCTTTAATTAATGCATTTATCGTATGCAAAAGAAAAGACTCCAAAGTATCTAACTATGTATCTAATTCTCATGATCCTAGCACACGTGCGTGTCCAAATTATAAGATAAAATCCATTACGACATGTCCCATACCATGCCGAACAAATATTTATCCCATAATCAAGCACTATGCACCACACACGTTGCACTCGCATGACACTATATGCACTTATATCTCAAAGGGTGTATGAGACTTATTCTTACATGACTAATATCTATTATGAACTGATTAGACTCTATGTACATCCTACAAGTTAAATATATAGAATACAATATATATTATAAATTCTCGGATTAGGACAGTTTACTGGTTAATTGCACAGTTTCTGTTTTGGACATAGAAAGTATACCAATTCTTGTCTAAATATTACCAAATTTTAGTACGTTATATGAGAGAAATAGATCGACATTTTTCATGAAGAAACTTAAGTCCGAATCTTACTGTATTGAGAAAAAAAAATTGCTGCAATCTTTACTAATACCCTGTACCAACGTCCAGATTTTATATCCACTAAGAAAATTGTTTTACTAATCAATTCTTGTTCATTTAATCTCAAATTTTGACACGTTATTCCTTAAGATGTGTTCTACAATTTTTATTAAGGATTCGAAGTCCAATTCTAACTAGGTAAGTACAGAAAATTCGTATAATCAGTAAAGGTCAAACCGTTTCTCACAAAACAGTTTACTGGTTTTACTAAGTTTACTTCCGTCTCTAAGTTTTTATATATTCATATGGTTATAGCTACGTGTATAACTTGATCTTATAGATGTTCTATCATGTAGAATGGTTTCTTTCTTATTTCTATTAACATACATAAAGAAAATTAAACACAAACAGAAGACTCCATAACTGTTTTCACTTAGAACAGAATAGATACACAAATTTTCTTACTTCTAACTCAACGAAACAACTTATCTATCCACAAATCTCTTCTAAAATACTCCAATGCTTACTCACAGCAACTCAAAGCAACTTCAGCATATCTTTCTCTAACAAATGATCGATTCCACAGCTCGGCTCGAAGTGTTGTTGAATCCGTAAGCCACTTATCACGATTTCTACCAAAACAACACACTCGGCATCCATTTCATCACTTCGCTCAACAAAACAGCATACTCACACTTGGATTTCGAAACATGCAATCCTCAAAAACAACATGCAATGGCTTCTAACTCTAATCTAACACTTACTCAGCTTAGATTAACCACAAAACAGCAACTACAAACTAAATTCTTCACTGCTTGGATTGACCCGCAAGTTTTCTTGATGAAATGGTGGATAAACTTCAATTTAGAGTTCTATTTTTCCTTACCTTTGTTCAGCTATCAATATAACACAAGAACACTTCAAGATTAGCACCAAAGTCTCGCATGCAAGAAGAAGAAATCACAGGTTTGCTTCTAGTCCTACTGCTCAGCCGAGAGAAAATAAAGAAGAAGATGAAGATGAGGGTTTCTTGGTTTTGAGGAGAGAGAGAGGATTTTCGGTTTTTATGTGGGGAAATAAGCTATGAGCTAGTCCTAGGTTAGTGTAATGATTAGATTTGGCTAATGATTATGCTTCCTTGGAGTTGCCATCTTCGGTTCTATGGATTTGAAAAGAAACCGTGGGTGTTGATGAGAAAACGAGAGAGAGAGAAAGATGTCGTGGCTTTCATGCATGAAGATTTTCGCCATCTATCAATCATCACTAATTAACAGTTAATCGATATCATTAGTTAGTTCATTAGTTTCTAATATTTTCATCTAATTGCCTTTTGTTTCTACTTAATCCCAATTATTCAAAGTCACAACATATAACATATCGAATGACATAACATATCGACTAGTCATTGTTGGTTTATAAGGAATTCATCACAAAAAGAATGCTAAAGTTATAAGTAATTCACTAATCAAATCACCTTAACTATAATCTATAAAATAAAATAAAATCACTTGGGCCTAATTATTTATCTCTGGTCCAATGGGCTTAATCTATAACAACCTGGCCCACTAAACTAAACTTACGAACCTAATAATCCCGAACCTCGGCCCACTCAAACCAAGCCCATAATTTTTCACTCAAGTTCACAAGCCTAATTCTATATAATCATACGGTCTGCTTGCTCCTCAAGCCCATTTGATCCTTACGATCCATCGGGTTCATTTCTTGGCCCGATTTAAAATAATCCGAACTCCTAACGATTCAATCACACCAATGAATATTGATGAAATTTGGGATGTCACATACCGTACCACTCACGGACATGTTAAAGAAAGAAAGGCCGTGGGAGTGGACAGATCGGTTTCAAGGGGCGTTCGATCGGTTGAAGCGGGTCATGACTGAAGAACCGGTGCTCGTGCTGCCTGACCACATCAAACCATACGAGGTAGAAACCGATGGCTTCTAATTTTGCTATCAAGGGTGTCTTGATGCACGAAGGGCATCTGGTTGCCTTCGAGTCCCAAAAATTGAACGATACCGAGTGACGATACACGGTTCAAGAGAAGGAAATGACCGCGGTGGTGCATTGCCTTCATACGTGGAGGCACTATCTCTTGGGATTGCAGTTCGTGGTGAGGACTGACAATGTGGCCATGAGCTACTTCCAAACCTAGAAGAAGCTCAGCCTGAAGCAAGCTCGGTGGCAAGACTTCTTGGCCGAGTTTGATTACGTGCTGGAATACAAGTTTGGAAAATCCAATTCCGTGGCCGATGCCTTAAGCAGGAAACTTGAATTGGCCAACGTGATGAGTCGACCCAACTGTCCGTGGATCGATAGTCAAGGAGGGGCTGAAGCACGATCAAACAGCCTAAGCCCTTATTCGATACGTGTAAGAGGGCAAGACAAGGCGGTTCTGGTGTGAGGATGATCTCCTCTACACTAAGGGATGACGACTCTATGTACTGTTCTACGGGAAACTCAGGAAGGAGGTGATGCACGAGTGCCACGATTCCAAATGGGCGGGTCATCTGGGAATCCACCGCACCATGGCACTCATCGAGGATCAATATTATTGGCCACACATGCGGGATGACATTGAAGTTTATGTGTGGACATGTCTTGTGTGACAACAAGACAAGATAGAGTAACGGTCTTCGGCGGGGCTCCTTAAACCGTTGCCTATCCCAGAACGTCCATGGCAGAGCATCTCCATGGACTTCATCGTGAACTTGCCGAAATCCGAAGGTTGTTGGACCCTCATGGTCGTGGTGGATCGATTCTTCAAGTATGCGACGTTCGTGCTAGCTACGAAAAATTGTCCAGTTGAGGAAGCAGCTAAACTATTCCTCAAGCACGTTGTCAAATACTGAAGCATCCCATGCATAATCGTGAGTGATTGCGATCCTTGATTCATCGGGCGGTTCTGGACCGAGCTTTTCAAGTTGCTGGGGACGAACCTCAACTTCTCCACGAGCATGCATCCCCAAACCGACGGATAGATGGAGCGGCTAAATGCACTCCTAGAAATCTACCTCCAGCATTACGTGAGCAACACGCAAGTGAATTGGGCTCGACTGATCGACGTGGCCCAATTTTTCTACAACTTGCAGCGGAGCGAGTACACGAACCAGAGCCTGTTCGAGATTGTGACCGGGCAACAATTGCTTATATCGAGCATGATTACCTAGAGATATCAAAGAAACAATCCCTCCACGTACAAGTTTGCTAAGGAATGGAATGAACATGTGGACTTGATGCGGGCGTGCCTGAATAGAGTTGCAAAGCGCTTGAAGAAGTGGGCCGACAAGAAGCGACAACACGTGGAGTTTTAGGTTGGAGACTTGGTGTTGGCTAAGTTGCACTTGGTCCTTCAGTGCTGTGACGTGCACAAAAGGCTAATCCGTCGCTATGAAGGCCCCTTTCTGAGTGTTGTAGCGGATCGGGAAGGTAGCATACAAGCTAGACCTGTCAGCCAAGCTCAAGGTACACCCCATGTTTCATGTGAGTATGCTGAAACCTTTCCATGCGGATGAGGAAGATCTGGATCGAGGCGAGTCGCAATGGGCGCCCCTTGGAGCGAAAACCTCTTATGATCGAGACGTTAAATGCATCATGGCGGATCGGATCATACGGAAGAGATATTGTGCGCCAAAGAAGGAATACCTCATCCAATGGAAGGGCCTTCCCGAGAGTGAAGTGAGTTGAGAACTGTCCGAGGCTCTGTGGTAGTTCCAGAAACACAATGATGCCTTCCATACCACAGACGCAACAAGGGCATCGTCCGATTAGGTGGGGGAGATTGACACGACCCACGGACGAAGCATGATCCAAGACCGTCCGTCATGCAGCTGTTTCACACACAAGGGCTGTGCACGAGCAGCCCACGACAGATCCATGATCCTCACATGGTCAGCCCATGCATAATACAAACAAAGGCCTGTGCACGACCCATGAATGACCCATGAGTAATGTTCGGCCGACCCATGTGCAACTTGTGACCATTCACCTACTCCGTGTCAGGCAGCCCTGCAGACCCTAATCTTGCTTCTAACACACGCCCATGGGCTTTCCCAAGGGCTAGAGCCATTGAGTGGCTTGATCTGTAGACTTGTAATGATGATACACATTCAAACACCACCATTTGATCGGAGGGACGATTAACGGCTGGGATAAGACTCGAACTTGTATAAATAGGGGTCATTCCCCCTCGTTGTGTTCAGCTTGTTCACAAGAGAATACACTTGCTCCTTGCTCATACGACCCTTGTGTTTGTGTGTGTGTGTGTGTGTGTGTGTGTGTAAGGCTGACTTGGAATCAAGAATCCTAAGGCTGCACGGGTGATTGATCGATTGGAAACAACCGACCTATGACACAAGCATAACCAAAATCCATTTCATAATGTGAGGAACTCATGCACATGAGATTCATTTTTTAATAGTCGAAATCCATCGACTCTTCCGGAATCCACCGGGGATCCAAACTTAATTGGGCAACGTCCCCTAATCGAAGGGTGACGGTTAGAATTATCACAACATTTCATCCTTCTAACGAGGCATCCCGTTGCATGGGGGCATCTCGTTCTTATTAACGAGGCATCCCGTTGGTGTGGGGATCTCGTTCTTATTAACGAGGCATCTCGTTGGCGAGAGGGCATCGTCGCCGAATTCATCGGTCGACGGCACAAATTAGTCCATCATGTGTCCATGCATCAAGCATCACAATCCGGTTCTTATATTCGCTTTTAGTTCAAGGGCCCGAAGGCGTGCCATGCATAATTGTGTGAAATGACTGATTGGAACTGAGACGTTGAACATGCCGGGCGCGAATTAAGGATTGTGGCTTGATCCGACACGTTTGAGTACCGATCTAGTATCTAACTTGGCTCGGGAACGATATACATCGATATCGCACCAAGACCATGAAAGGACTAATCCGACGTGATCCCACTTACGTTCAAGGCCAATGATACCCCTTTTCAGAGCTCGGGGCGTGAACTAGAACATGCATTTATGAAAACGGTTGGAAATAATTTTGTAAGGAAATACCAAGCTTTCACAAAAACGCTTTTCAAATAGGTTTGTATCAAAGCAAAAACCAAACCATATCCAATAAACACATGAACCGGCTTCTTCCAAAGCAACTCAAACCAAAGCACGAGTCAAAGTTCATCAAACAAAAATCAAACTTAATCAAGGAACAAAGTCTAAACTGGCGCAAGCAAACACAACCGAACATCAAGCAAGAACATAGTCACAACGTTTCAATCAAGGACTCATTACACGCTTGGATTAGCGTAACACAACACCCTAACTAGATATTAGTAAGTTCTACTTACCACACTTCAAGGGATGGCCTAGGTGACTGAGCAACGTGTAGGCGAGCAAATGGGCAAGAGGGGCGCGGCCACAAGAAAGAGAGAGAGGACGACGGTGAAGGTGAGGTTTAGAGAGTGAATAAGGAAGAGGGGGGTGATGTGGAAATGAGGGGAGGGAATGCCTCTATTTATAGGCAAACCCCTCATGATGATCTTTTCAAATGGACCAATCATCTTCATGTAGGTGGACAATCTAGGTTGAGGAGATGGCAAGCTAAAGAGATGGGTGGCAAGTCTAGTTCCTAGGGGTGACACTTGCTCATCTTTCCATTGGTCAATCTAGGGGTTGAGTCATCATGGAATAATTACATGTAATTATTATGGGGACACCTAAGCCAATGACTAAGTCTCTCCCATTTAATGTTTGGATCTTGAGTAATCATTAGGCTAGATATCTTCATATTACAAACTTGCACTACAAGTTGTTAGGAGGCCTATTTCCTTAAGGGACACCTCAACTTGGCATTTAAAGACTTGAGTCCAAGCTTGGGCGTGACTCATATCTCCTGAGTGAGAAAAACAGTTTTGAATAATTTCTAAAATTAGTGTCTTTAACTTATCAAACGGAATTGAAAGGTTATGATATTTTAATATGTTGTAGAGAAGACCTTAAATAATATTTTTTATGAAGCAAGTCAAGTCAAATTCGTGCTGTGCAAAGAACAGAAAATCATTGAACACAACTCAAATATTCATCCATCGAGCAAGTTCAACAGTCGGAGAGAGAGACTCATTTCGAAATTTAAATCTTCACAAAACTCTTTGAAATTTCTATACATTGTAGATATTGATGTCCTTTAAAACTTTTATGAAGGAAGCATGGTTAAATTTGAAAGGGAAAATTTTATAAAAATTCGAGAAGACAACCTAGTCACCGTTTTCACTACAAAGGGAAAATTATATGAAATTTAAGTATATTTTAGATCAAGATGTTTAGAACAACTTTCATGAAGGAAGTTTCTTTAAATGTGCACCAAAAAAATATATGTAAAATTGGCAAGTAGCAGAGGTCTAGTAATTTCGAAAATCAAAGGTGGCAATCTTAGTTGGAAAAAGAGGCGTCCCACCTGGTCAAGAAGCATTAATTGTTGGGCATCCTTATCTTCCAAGTTTCCAACTAGGTCCTAGGTTAGTTTTGACACTTCATCCTACTTCATTTAATGAAGAGATTATAGAATTCACTTTTACTTTCCTTTCCTTCCTCAAGAAGGCGGTCTTCCTCAAGAAGACAATCTTCCTTCCTCAAGAGGGCGGTCTAGAAAATTCTATCGTCCAAGTTAGTTCTGGGGTTGGAAAATAGATAATTAGGTATACCTCGAAAAACTGAATCACGTACACCCGAGGTTCGGCCATTATGTTCCATATTCGCTCAAACCATTCCTTTGGACGGCCGATAGGCCAATAGAGTCGATTGTCCTTCAATCAGTTCAAGGCCAATCCTAAGGTTACCTATAGTCTAACACTAAGCCAAGGCACTCATAGACTTTAGAATTAGTGGCAGAATAGTCGGGTCTATCCCTGGGTTCATTTCGGTCGGCACCTGATCCACCAGTAGGGTTCATGGTTGGTGCATTACCAATCCATGATCAAACATCACCAATTCGACATTTCGTTCTGATCACTAAGAATTAAATAGGGAATGATGCATTTTTTTGTTGTAAGAAGGTTGCATTTGATCAATTCGGATCGTCCGTGTATCAGTGCATAACCGGGCGGAATCACCCACGACTAGAAACTATGATCGGTCGGATCGACCCATGACCATCCACCGATCCAAAATCATTCCATGACCAATTCTCATGACCAAAAAGTCATTTTTTGAGTTTGCGATCCTATCCCATTTGTATGGTCGGTAGAAAATTTGGGGCCGGTCAGTTGGTCGGACCATGATCGATCCACAATTCCTTGCCGATTAAACCAATTGATCCATGGCCAATGGCTCATGATCGATCCTTTTAGGACCTTATGCCTGATCCTTACGGGGCCAGAATCTTGAATGTTACATCTCAATACCTAGAATATAGGTTGCCACTCCTAAATCTTTCATGGAGAACTTCTATGACAATAACATCTTAATCGACGATATCATGGGTATATCATTTCCAATCAATAATATGTCATCTACATACAAAATAAAAAACACAATTGCACTCCCACTGACCTTTTTGTATACACAAGGTTCATCTAGGTTTTTGATAAAGCTAAACGATTTGATCATCTCATCAAAATGGATATTCCAATTAGGGGTGATCGGGTCTAGGGTGGGTAGGGTCAAAACCTAGATCTCGTATACAATCCTGTTATAACTGGTTCCCCCTTTTTTGGACCCCGTACCCGACCCTGTTTGCATTAGACCCAATACCCGAATCACACTGTTTTTCCGATCTAATTCTAGAGTTAACTCTATTTCCATTGGACCTTGTTTTGCAACCGCCTAATATCCTATACAGCTTTGAATTATACATTAATACGTGAGAACATTTCAGGGGGAGACTAAGGTGTAAGGACCCGGGCCTCCACTGTACACATATTGTCCGCTTTGGACACTAAGTCCTCACGGTTTTGTTCTTCTCGGGGCAGCCTATACTACCCCAAGAAAGCACGTATGTACAGTTAGAGGGACCCAAGCCTTATAAGCTAGCCCAGGACTCCCCCCTAAGCGATGTGGGACGGGAGACATGCCCTTAGCCTCGCCTGTGTACTGCCGAGGTGATCTTAGTCCGTCCCTCCGTACGCCCGGTGCAGGTCGTCATATTCTCCCCCCCTTAAGGCACAACGCCCTCGCTGTGGCCCCACACACTGCGGGAATCGACTCTAATACCACCTGTAAGGACCTGGGCTTCCACTGTACACATATTGTCAGCTTTGGACACTAAGTTCTCACGGTTTTTTTCTTCTCGAGGCAGCCCATACTACCCTAAGAAAACACGTATGTAAAGTTAGAGGGACCCAAGCCTTATAAGCTAGCCCAGGACTCCCCCCCTAAGCGATGTGGGACGGGAGACATGCCCTTAGCCTCGCCCGCATACTGCCGAGGCGATCTTAGTCCGTCCCTCCGTACTACCCTGGGAGTTTAGAGGCTCATCTTTCCTTACCTACCAGAAATATGGTATCCTTCGATCCTCTCCACCAATACATGGCGTTCCCTTCCAACTGATATTTAGGAAGTGTTATCCTATCTTGGTCATTGCAACCAAGCAACTTAAAAATTCTTTTCATACTATCGATCCACTGCTCCGCTTCCTCGGGACGTCCCATTCCCGAGAATTTTGGTGGCTTTAATTTCAAGAACTGCTCTACCAGCCCCTGGGTGCGATGCTCCGCCGGAGGTGGCTGTTGGGGTGGCGGCAAAGGTGGTTGTTGCGGTGAAATTTGGGCCTGTCTCTCCACCAAATTTCCTAAGGAAACCAAGGCTCGCAACACATCCTCCATCCTCGGCCCTGCCCCCGACGCAGCTGCTTCTCTCCTCGGCGGAGACAAGCTCCTCGATCGCACCATCTTTCTCTTAAACTCTCTGGACATTACCCACATCAGGAGTTAGAGATTAATGCTATTAGTTAAAAGTAACGTAATATTCTTGCGTTACTCAAACCAAACAAAAATGAAACTAACTGCCCATACCAAAAAACGTCCCAAGTTACACAGACAGTTATATCTAACACTCAGGTATATTACCGTCCATCTAAAATTCCTACACCTTATCACTACAACAAATTCGGGCTCTAATACCACTCATTGTGACACCTAGGATCTTAGGTCAAGTCACATGACTTGCTTTATAAATTAGGTGAGATATTAATTTCAGATCGCAAAATAAATTTCATTCTAAGCTGAATCATAAGAAACTGAATTGCACTCAATTATATTTACTAAAAATTTTGTTTCTGTACACATCGGGAGATGAGGCTAAGGAGGGGGATTTCTACAAAAAAACACTAGGAGTCACAAACACTTAATATCCCGCCTCTTGTCGAGTATGTACATACTATAAAAAAAAAAACAAAAAACAAAACTCTCCCACACGTCGAGCACTCTTTGGTCACCTTCTAATATGAAGAAAATAATAGAAGTACACGTGTGGTCTCCCCCTTCCTCTTTAGCTCCACGTAGCTGCTACCAGGGGAATACAATTCCTCTTGAAAGAAAATCCTCCCATGCACGGAAGAGTGGGTTGTGGTCGAACTAAAAGAACACTTGGTGTTTTAATCAAATCAGTAAACTTAATCTATAATATACTTAACTTAACTGACGAACAAAAGAAAATTTGGGGTGTCACATAAGGTCCACACCAAATTCTGGAGTGGTTGAGTGAAGATTCACCAATTGACAAATAATCAATGGAAACAATATGTATAACGCGCACTAATAGTTCATTTGCACAAAAAAGCCTAACAAATTCGAGATAAAAAAGAACGAAAATTCCTAACTTTAATAAAATTGGTGAACTTGAAATATTTGTTGAACACCAACCAATGAACTTGGAAATCCATCAAACCACGCGCACAAGAGAAGACAAAGATTACAGCTAAGCAAAACGCCAATTTGGCCCTGAGAAATAGGGAACGAGCAAAAAATCGAGCAAAGGGGGGCTACCTTGTACTCAAGCTTGTTCTTCTCGGAGTCCTCGAGGGGGATGTAGTACTTGGCGAGACAAGTCTTCTCATGTTGGTTATGCAATAATATGAATTGGATCACAGGAATTTGGTGGTGACAGATGTCGTTCGTCGAATGATGCGAGATGGAGTCGGTGATGGACGGTGTGATGGTGAGCTGGCAATGGATAGTGCGATGGTGAGCCAACGAGGGAGGGAAGTGAGCAAGGAAGAGGAATGACGAAGGAGGAGCGCTGAGAGGAAAAAAAATGTCGTGCGACTATGAGAGCAGGAACAAAAATTGGGGGAAAATAAGGTTTTGGAACTGGTTCTTGAACCCGTTTTGGAACCGGTCCAGGAACGGGTTCCTGGGTAGGTAATCACCAGGAACTGGTTCCTAAATCGAAATCGGTTACATTTTTTTTTTTCTGGACCGGTTCAAATCAGTTCCAAATTTTGGGAACCGGTTCTTGGACCGGTTTCAACAGGAACCGATTCCCGACCTTGTTTTTCGAGTGGGTTGGTCCGCTTCCCAGGTGTATTCGGTTCGATTACACACCCCTAATTGCAACTTATGGAGGCTTGTTTGAGTCCATATGTGACTCTCTTAAGCTTGCACATCTTCTGCTTATCGTAATCAGATTCAAAACCTGGTAGTGGTTCCATGTAGATGTCTTCTTCAAGGAATCCATTTAGGGAAGTTGTTTTGACATTCATTTGGAATATCTCATAGTTCAAATGTGCAATTATAGCCAACATAATTCGAATAGATTTTAGCATGGTTATGGATGAGAAAGTCTCGTTATAATAAATCCTTTCTATTTGATGATATCCTTTCACCACTAGCCGTGCCTTGTATATTCTAACTTGACCATCAATGTTTATCTTCCTCTTGAAGACCCATTTGTAGCCAATTGATATTATACCATCTGGTAAGTCAACTAGAGTCCAAACGTTATTAGAATACATAAAATTCATTTCGGAATTTCATAACCTCCAACCATTTATCAGTATTAATGTCAGACATTGCTTCCTCATAGGTGTTCGGATCACTTGATTGATCACACTCATTCACAATGAATAAGGGATTAGTACTTTCAATCAAGTGTCTATAACGAATAGGGGGATGAGACATTCTCATACTTCTCCTCAGAAGTTGTGTATCAGAAGCTCCCACTGAATCTGAGGTCTACGTCTGAAACTGGTCAAATTTTGCTTTAGAACCTTCCATTGAATCTGAGGTTTGCACCTGATCATTTGCTACTCCATTGATTTCTTTTTGTAAGTCTATTTTCCGTCTAGCTCCATTTTCTTTGATGAGCTGATTCTCTAGAAAAGAAGCATGTCTACTAATCGAAACTCTTTGATCAGAACAAAAATAGAAATAGTAGCCAATATTTTCTTTTGGATACCCAATGAAACGATCACGTTTAGATCTTGCCTCCAATTTGTCCGTCTTAAGCTTTTTGACATAAGCTGGACAACCCCAAAACTTAATATGATTAAGACTTGGTTTCCTACCATGCCATATCTCATAAGGCATAGTTGAAACAAACTTAGTTGGAACTCAATTCATAGAAGCAAGCATGTATGACTTAACTTTTAGATTATCTTCGCATCATTTCTCATAAGTTTTGCTCTCTTTTTCAGAACTATCTAAAAAGTTGTTTGGCAAGTTCTGATCAAGCACATACCCAATCTTCTCGGAATTGAGAACAATTCTCAAATTCTTTACCCAATCGGTATAGTGGGGTCCTATCAGATAATTCTTGTCAAGAATTATTGCAAGTGGGTTTGTCGTAACCATTTTCAGAGTAATTAAAAAAAAATCTTTGTAGAAAAATAAATTGTTAGCCATTGACTTTCAATAGATATTTTATTTTGGCCTTTTAAAGAAATATTATGTCCCATTATTCTTTTCGGATCCCATACTCTTTAGGATAGGAAATGACAATCTTCGTTGAGAAAATATCATTAGTGGGGATTGGAGTCCGACCAATTCATAATGCACCTCATTTAACAGTTATTGGCACCTTATAAACTTAGTGAGTGGATCATCATATTCAACGAGTCCTAATCATACTTCGACCTTTAGGTCACGAAAGCCTCATCTGATAGTTATTGGCCTCGTGATCATAGTTAAGTCTATCCCATCATCTCATGCAAGTATTTAGGACACAAATGATTCCTCACCTAACAGTCATTGTGTCACGCCCCGAACCCCGAGACACGTGAACAACCCGCCATGGTCATGTAAATGCGACATTCCCAGGTAGTGTCGCCGACCCCATTCATTTATTTTGCGCATGCGGAACGTAATAAGAAACTCCTGACAAAACTTACGAGATAGAAAAGCAGGAAACCAAATCATTCAAAAAAAAAAAAAAACAAACATACTTTCATATATAACCATTCCAGAGTTACATACATCCAAAAATGTGTTAGAGTCTAAGTGCAACAAAAAGGGCCAGTCTGCACAACAGGGATTGGTCCACCAAAAAGAGAAATAGTCTTATGACCACTAGTCGGACCCGTTCGTCGATCCCACATCCTCCAAGTCTGACTGCACGGGATCCGAAGACGATGGGTTGTCCACTCCACCATCAGGAAGGTCAGCTATCCCTTCCCCCAAAATGGCATTCACCATAGCCAGTGGAATGTCAAAACTATCAAGAGGGCCAAGCCTAAGGCCATCGACCCCAGAACGGAACCAGGCCTTATACCTATGTGGCACCCGGTTATCCACTGACACCTGAATCTAGACGGTGGACCTGATCAGCTCGTACACCCACTGACTTCCCGAGTCAAAAAAGCTATGCACCTGCTCGACGATGTGCACTGGAATGCCATTCTTCTCCGGAGGTACTGCCATCTATGGCCCTGTAATAAATTCCCACAATGGGGTGAGACATTGTCTCAGCAAGTTCACCCCTCCTAAACCCCTATTAGAAAGAAAATGCACCCCGGGTGGCCTAGCCACATCACACAGAAAACTTACCTCAACTTATTTCCTTCCTGCAGGTTAGTACATTTCAATTCACTCAATCACAGGTAATAATAGGGATATGAACAAATGAACCGCAATCAATTTCACATAATCCACAACCACAGCATGCGATCTCATTTTATTCAATTCCACACATGAACATAGCCTACTCGCAGTTCAGCTATCTACTGGCATATAGCCAGGCATCGTCTCCCCACCTTGGAGCACGGCTTCGTCAGTACCTCGATGGCGTTCCCGAAGGAGCATGGGCCCAGAATCAACTGCGACCCGCAACCACTACGTGGGCATCCCATATAGGGGCAAGTCCGGCTCAACAGCCTAGGACAAATTCCTCTTAATTATCACACAACAATTTCACAATTGGCCCCAGGACACTTTGCATTTCATTTAATGCTCCCAATTAAAAATAGTAATCCCGGCCATTTTTCTTCATAATTAAAAATATTTCAAAAATTAACCACGTGTGTGGGGACACGTTAATTTCGATCCAGGAAAACCAATATCTCCCTTTTTCAAACCCCACTATTTAATATAATACATAAAATCCAATTTTTGCATCAAAATCCGGCACTTGCGTTTTTATGAATAAAATCCATATTTTATCGCAATTAATACCCAATTTGCCACATCCATTCATCAATTTCAAATTCTAAATGCACAAACAATCAATCAAGCCACGAAATTTTGACCAATTAAGGTCCAAAAATAATTTTCGGAATTTTTTATAAATAATAATATTTTAATAATTTCGTAATATAATATATTATTAAATAATTCCAGAATTTTGAAACATTTAAGTAAATAAAAAAGAAACTCCTATTATGTCCCATCAAGGTTTAATATAAAATAAACTCTCTTAGCCTTAAACTAAACTACAATTAAATTAAACCAACATCTTAATCTAAATTACAATTAAATAAACTAAACTAACCACCTAAACTTAATTAACTTAGACTAAGCACACTTAGGGCATCATTAACCCTTTAATCAAGATTTAGTGAGTTAAACTCACTCAAATGATGAGCCGAGCGGTTCCACGCAACGGGGACGCAACGGGGATCGACTTTCCTCAAGGCGGGCCGGGCTTTCAGGGTCGGGAAGCCGGCCAAAACGGGCCTTGAAGAATCGGAGGAGGGCTGGTGGACGGTTGTTGTGCTTGGCCGGATGGAGGTGGCTCGGCGGTCATTCGGGTGCGAGATCGGCGGAGGAGGATCGGCGGTAGCTCGGCGGTGACTGGTGGTAGCTTCGGCGATGTGAGGCAGCGACGAGCGGCGAACGAAGGGCGGTTGTGAGGCGGAGGCTGCTCGGGCGAACAAGGCGGCAGCTCCAGCGAGGCGCGCGCGCGGATGGGTGACGACCGCAACGACAACTGCGACGTGCGGCAGCAAGCTGGCGATCAAGCGGGCAAAGGAGGCGTCGACAGCTTGTCTGGTCTCGCACGGTGCTTTCTCCTTCCAAAAATTTCAAGAACAACTCCATGAAGAAGATGATGGAGACAAGGGGGAAGTGACATCCCACCTTTCCAAGGGCAAATCCCCACCCTCCAAGTGTCACCATCCTAGCCATTCTTGCCCCCATCCCATGACATCACTTGTGATGTCACAATCCACTAACTCCAACCTCCCACAACCTTATTCCAATAGGTTCAATTCCATTTTTCGCGCATAAAAAATGCATACGAAATTCTTTTTAATTCCAATCGATTTTCTTCCAATTGAGCTCAATTAAAATCCATAAAATTAATCCATGTTCCTCATAAGATATGTGACACCCCATGACTCCCAATTTCTTAATTCAGTTACAATTTCACGGTTAATTTCACTCTGGCACGATACTAGCGCATCCTAACCTACCAGGTAGCTTTTAGAAATTTTTTTATACATTCGACCTGTGGTTGATCAATTTCAAGCCACAATGTACATCTTTGACACATTGGTGACCATCGATTGTCGAGGTAACCTCAAGGTTTCAAATACAGACACAGGATACCCAAATAACTATGCCGCAATGACCCTTGCAGGTCAACTTGGTCAAGGAGTCGTTTCCTGGTCAAATTCTCGAGTCTTATGCATTAGAATCTCTTAACGGCTTCACCGGATAGATTAGTTTTCACATGAGTGGCCGACTCAAGGAAAAGAACTATATGTGCAAAGATGAAATGCCCATCTAAATTCATTGAAAATAGAATTAGAAAAATCGGGATGTCACACATTGGAAATCATTCGGCCTAAAACCCGTATCATCAAATACATAATGGAGTGGTCCCATTTTCTTGAATAGCAACTGACTCCAATGTATCAATAATCAGCCAATCAACCATCAGAATATTGGAACAAACCACGATGATGGTAGGCCATGAGTTCAAGCACCCGTTATGACTTAATACCAAAATAAGGAGGTTTTCTTTATTATCAACGGTCTTACCATGCATGTTAACCAATTAATATGCATATCAAACAAAAATCTAAAAGCCACTTTAGAAGTATTCTCATCACAAATGAGAATCGATCATCAGATCATATAAGCAATATAAGCCAATCAATCAATTAAAAGCACGAAAATGTCTAAGGATTGGCTTTGATACCACTATTGGTGTATGTTTCGATAAACAAACATACGTGTATATGTAAATTAAGATCAAAGTTTGATCATAGCGGAAGTAAAAACACTTATACATGTGTTTCCAAAGCATTTTCATGCATTTTAATAAAAACACATTGAAGAGATAAAATGGGCTAATCATATTAACTTTATACCGTGCTCTAGAATTAAGTTTTGACTTTCTTCAAGTTCTGAGCACGAATGTCTAATGTTCTTACAGCAGTGGTTTTGACGTTCTTCAAATTTTAACCACATACGTCTGATGCCTTTTGATGACATTGGTTTTGACGTTATTGGAATTTTGACCTCAAATGTCTGATTTCTTCTGGTAATACTGGTTTTGATGTTCTTCAGATGCAGAATGTATGATCTCTTCATAATGTAAGTTCTGACGTTCTTTAGATCCAACCGCACAAGTGTCGGGCCTCTAGTTTACGCTAAATAGAAGAGAGAAATTGAAAGATTTCATAACTATAATTGTGCTAGTAATTGCTCTCGTGTGTGAATGATTTCGTTGATCACTATCAACACTCTCAATTGTCTATTTCATTGATAATTACAATTGTCTATCATCTTGTGATATTCTACTTATATCCGTTTCAAATCATTAATGTGACCGTCAAGTCTGAAACTATTTTAGATAACTAATTTAACTAGGGGTGTGCAAAAGAACCAAGACCCGCCCGAACCGCCCGGAATCGATGGTTCTTAAGGGAACCGGTCCGGTTCCTGGTTCCAATTTATGGGAATCGGTGGGGACCGGGTCTAGTTCTCGATTCCAATTTATGGGAACTGGTGGGGACTGGTCCGGTTCCCGGTTCCATGGGTGAATTTGCTCACTTGCCCACTTGGACCGGACCGGTTATATTATAATAATATATTAATTTTTAATATTAAAAAGATTCAAAATAAGCAAAAGTATCTATATAGGCTCCAGCTTCTACCTCCCCTCTTCCTCCTCCCCCTCCTCAGGCTTCTCCCCATCATCCTCATCTTCGAGGACGGGTGAACTCTAGGTCTAAGAACGGCTCATCGTCCTCGTTGTCCTCCTCATTGTCGGTCTCGAGGAGGAGTGGGAGACAACGGAGGCGGTGGCCAAGATGGTGGTGGTGGCTGAGATGGCAGCGGAGCGAGGTTGCAACCAGTTGAAGGCAAAAAGGGGAAGGCGTGGAGGTTGGATCGGTTCTATAGATCCACTTGGGAACTGGACCGGACCGACGGTCCGGTTCCCGGGTGGATCCATGCAACTAGCAGGCGGTTGTCGGTTCTAGATCAGGAACCTCCCGCTCGGACCATGCTCACCCCTAAATTTAACTATTGATTCTGAAATCACTTCAGATCATTAATGATGCCATTGATTTTGAATTCATTTTAGATCATTAATGCATCTGTTAATTCTAAACTCACTTTAGATTATTAATTTGGTCATTGAATCTAAACAAGTTTCACATCTTTGATTCGGCCGTAAAGCTTGAAACTTGCTTCAAACTTTGTAAGATCTGATGTCCCTTTATTAGATCTTTTATCTTTTAGCCCGACTCAATTTGATTGGTTCAATTTGCAAACATATTTGCAATATTCTCTCTCTCGCTGAAACGTCATTCTAATTGATTATGGTGTGTGATATCCTTAGGTTCATCATTGAGCTGGCAGTAGGATCTGTATTAACACATTAGCGCAATTAAGAGAACTGATTGTCCCGATCAATCTCATGTTCCTACAAATCACGAGTAACATCTAGCAATATATTATGGTTACCCAGACAATGTGAAATGTTTCAAGAATATAATGAACCTATCAGCTTTGGTAACCGTATAATTTGATCCTTCTATCTCATCATATCCCGATCAAATAAAGGCCATGAAATTGTTGGTCAAGCCATCAATTTGGTCATATGCACAAATCTAATTGACATGTATTCTTCAAGATATGAACCATTCATTCTCGATTACAACCTTAGTCAAGGATTTCTGTGACATCCTGATTTTCAGGTTCTGATTTCGATTGGATAAGATGGGCATTTCGTCAACGCGACTATAGTATTTTTCTCTAAGCTGGCCACTCATGAGATAACTAACCTATTAGGTGAAGCCATTAAGGGATTTTAAACGTAATAGACTTGAGAATTCGATCAGGAATCGACTGCTTGACCGTGCTAGTCTGCAAGGGTCATTACGGCATTGTCAAAGTCAATCAGAGACCGGAGATAGGTCGATTCAACTGAAATGTGTGATCAAGTGTGGGTGATTCCGCCTGATTGCAAAATTCTCGTCGATTGGTACTAGACCGATTTTCTATCGTTTTGGGTACCTTGTGTCTGTATTTGAAATCTTAAGATTTTCACAACCACCGAGAGTCATCAATGTGTCGAAGAGGTACATGTGGCTCGAAGAAAATCAACCACGGGTCAATTGCAACAAAATTTCTAAAAGCTACCCAGAAAGGCTAGGTCACGCTAAAACCGCATCTAATTGAAATTAATCGCGAATTTGAATTCGATTTCAGAAATGAAAGTCTGTCATGTCATGAGTCATTCTAGGAACGTTGACTCACTTTTTGAGGAATTTTCGGCGAGTTCAAGATTTTTACGGAAAACCAAATCGAATGATTCGGAAAATGAATGGAAATTCGAATTGGCCAATTTGAAGGGATTTTTGATATCTAGTGTGAGTGAATGGGTGACAAGAAATTTCATGGGCTTTTTCCGCAACAAATCGAACCCCAATTGGAGAAGTTTGTTCAAAAAATCAGATTCCAAGAAAAATGAAATAGAATTCGGTTTCGAAGGAAATTCGTGAGATAAAGGGACCGTCTTATTTTGGCCCTCAACTAGACCTCAAATTGGACAAGTGGGTATGGAATTTGGCCTAGCTTGACCAATTGAAATTGTTGTGTTAAGTGAGCTAAAGGTAATTTGGTTTTTAATTATATTTTTTCTTTTGAAATGTTTCCTCTTCGGTCCGTCTCTCTCTCCCTGTTCGAAACCGTGCACGAAGGTCCCTGCAGCAGTCTTCGTTCGTGCATTCCTCTTTGACCGACATCTCCTCTTCCTTCTTATCCATTAGCGCATGATCTTTTTCTCTTTTCTTTTGAGCACGTTTTCTTTTGTTCTTCCTCAGCTGACAGCGAGCTGAACCGGTCTTCATTTGTCCTTAATCTTTGACTTTGATCAACCAGCTGGCCCCTTTGCTGTCCGCACATTATCCTTCTCTCCCCTCCCCTTCAATTCTTTGCGAGCTGTATCTGCCTTTTCCTTGATAATTCTTTTTTTTTTCCCCGGTTGCTTGGTCGCTGTCCCACTGAAGCCACGACCTTCTCTCCTTTTGCTCTTTTCGCTGTCTATTTCCTCGCATATCCCGTCCCACCTTCGACTGTTCTTCTCTCTTTCAGCCCCACCGACACCCCCACCTGCGTCCATTCTCCTTTGCCAACATCACCAACTCATCAACTCACGTGCGGTTTGTTCACTACTTCTCAATCGGGCCCGTCCCTGTCGCAGTGAAGTCACCTTTTCGTCCATCCACATCGAGCCGTCCTCGAAGCCCACCGTTACAGCCCGTCAGCAGCCTTCTAGTGGCTAATTTCCAGCAGGTCCCGCGGCTTCAATTTGGCCCGGTTCACGGCCATTTTAGCCATGGCCCGCACTCCAACCCACAACTGCCGAACTTAGCCCGAGCCGTGCCTAGATCAGCCCTCGTGGCAGCTCATTCAGCCTTGATCAGTGGCCAAAACAGCAAGAGTTTGTGAGTATAGTGGCCCGTTTTTGAGCCCGTCCCGACCCCGGTTGGCGGACCCGCTTTGGAGAGGATCGGGGAATCCCCATCGATTTGCACCGATCGGATCGCCAAACAAGTAAGTTTTACTCATTAAACCTCGCTTAGTAGGTTAATGATGCTTAGGGGTTGATTAGATTTAATTAAGTACCATTAGGTGGATAGATTAGAGTAGAGTAATTAATTTAATGCTTTACTGATGCATGTTAGGTGGTTAGTTGTAGCAATTAGCAAGTAGACAGGTTCTATTATTTATTGAACGAACCTCGGAAATTTTCCGAGTCCATTTCGACTTCGAATTAGGCATTACGGGCCTAAATTGAATTTATTGACATTTATTTAATATTTTCCGTAATTAATTAATTATTTTCCGGAAATTAAACCAAGATTGCCGATGACCGGAATTTTATGTTGATTGCAATGGTATTCTCTATTTATTTATTCGAGCATTAATTTGTGCTGAATTGATTTAATGGTGATTTTTGGATTATTTCCCTAAGTTAATTAGTTTTGGTAATTAATTGGAAAATAACCGGGCGTCGGTTAACAGTGCCAAAAATGTTTTAATGGACTACATAAAATGGTGGGATTTGTGGAAAGGAAATTATTATATTTTGGTTAAGGCCGGCGATGTACCCACACACGTGTATTTTAATCGGGAATGATAAAAGTGGTAAATTGATGTACAATCTGAATGTTATATAATATCGGCTCGACGACTCTATAGGTCGTCTTAGAGAATGAACGGTATGCAATGTCGGCTCGGTGATTCTATAGATCATTGGGAGAATGGACGACATACCATAACGGTTCGGTGACTCTACATGTCATCTTGGAGAATGTATGTCATGTGTTTTATACTCGGTGACTTTATATGTCATCTCGGAGAATGAATATTATAATATACTAGCTCGGTAACTTGATAGGTTATCTTGGAGAATAAATCGTATATTATAGGGGCTCGGTGACTTAATGTGTCATCTCGAAGAATGAATCGTATAATATGCTGGCTCAGTAACTTGATAGAATATCTTGGAGAATGGATTGTATTGAGTGGAATGATCGGGAAATGGTTTGATTGACATGTAATCGACTAGGTCGATTGATCAATGATTTGATCTATTGTGGTGAATTGATTAATTGGGTGCCTATTGAATGGTATTGAACTGCAGGTGGAAATTTGAGGCCAAGGTAAGTCATCTGACTCATGTGTGCTTAGGTAGCCTTTAGGGCATATTGGCTTCCTAATCGAGTCTTAGGGGGTATAACTCACTGAGACGTTGTCTCACCCTATTGTGGGATAATATTTTCAAGTTCATAGATGGCAACTCCCCTTGGACGACATGGTCGTCCTATGAGGATGACAGAGCAGGTCCATGTTTTTCCCAATCCCAGAAGCGATTGGACATACGAGTTAGTAGTAACCATAGTCTGGGCTGAAGAGGCTCCATACCAGGAGGTACCCAATCAATTTAGAGCCTAGTTCCATACCACTCCCTACAGCCTTAGGATAGGCCCCCTTAGAGACTTTAATATCCTTGTTGAGGTGATTGATGCTGCCTAGGATGAGGATCAAGCAAACCTACCTGAGGGTGAAGTAGAGGACTCGTCGTCTCGCCCGGATCCCGTGGACTCTGAAGGTTTAGCAACCGGGTTTGAATAGTTGGTCTCATGACAACTAATTTTGAGGATCGACCTTTTTGATAGGCCTTGTAAATATCGGCTAGTGATGTAAATGAATTAATTTGATATGTATAAAGTTGTGTGCTGGTTTCGATAAGTTGTGTCCTGCTTTCTATCCCATTAAATTATTGTATGGGGATTTTATATCTGCTTCCGCATGTGCATTTAAAAATAATGGGTCGTTGACACATCCTGGGACGTCGCTATTTAATCGACCAAGGGGGATGGGCATATGCTCGGAGGTTCGGGGCGTGACAATTTCAATAAAATGTCACGATTAGATCGCATAGGACATCAACCTTGTATATCTATATATAACAAGAAGACAGATCTCACATTGCGAACGCATGTGCCTTTGTATGTGAACAAACTATGACCATCAAGTACAGAGACTGTTCGACGAAATATCAATAAGCGAATTTGTGAACCATAGCCATCCAACATACAAGTCACCATCATGCCTCAGGTCAGAGGATCTTACACAAGACCAAAACATGAACAATTAGTCATTGACCTCGCTAAAAGCTTCCATGTTACCGATCGTGATATGCATGTCACGTTCAGTAAACTTGTCTAAGACAAGCACCTATGTTCTAGCTTGGATATCACAATATCCAATGACTCGTGACTCATCATCCCCTTGAGTATCCAATACTAAATGGTGAAACTTGAGAACACACCAGTCTCAATAGGATCGTCAATATCCTTTTAATGATCCATCGATCGGGAACTGTTTAAAGATTCAGTTTAACTACAAACTTGTCACATATATTCTTAACCCTTTAAGAATAGGTTCAGTCCTAACTGATTTTATGGACTCATTCATGGGACGATGAATGAATATTTCTTTAGCGTTAAATAATTCCTAATATGTAATTATTACATGATTGCTTTAGGGCATATAACTAATAGTGTCGGTCTGAGTCCTTTGGCTCAACAATTAGGATTCACAAGAATTTTTCCTAACTCGGGGTTTCTATCAACCTCACAGGCTCCCAACTGTGAGTGCTAGTATGAACACCTAGAGGGGGGTGAATAGGTGTGAAGACAATTTTCGCAAAGAACAGTAGAAATATTTTCCTTTTGAAACTGAGTCTGGTGATCAGCAGACTTTAACACAAAAGTCTTGGAGACTTCAAACTTTGGCAGTTAAATAGAATTACGAATAAAATAAAGGAGTTTAGGGAAGAGTATAAGAACATAGAATTTATAGTGATTCGACTTAGATCAAGCCTACGTCCACTCTCCCACGCTAACAGCCTCCTGGCTGGATTCCACTATGCAATCAACAAGAGATTACAACTTTGAGTGCAAACACTTAGTAGTAGATCACACTATCTCACTAAGTCACTATTTTGGTATTTCTCTCACGATCACAAATGTTTAAGTTCACAAGAGACAAGTGTATGATCGAAGGTCACTCAGACTTTGGAATTATAAATTCTACGCTCTGTCTCTTACTTGCTCATCGGTCATTGATCTCCTTAAATACTCATCCACTTCCAAACTAGCCGTTGGACAGCATCTCGAGGATCGTCTTCCAATCTACCAATTGGACAGATACGTATCTAGAAGATTTGGTAGCCGTTGAGTGATAGAAGTAGAATCCCAAATTGATTCTAATCGCCCATACAAATAGAATATCGGTTTCCATAAGTAGAGCTTCTTCGTATAGAAAGTTTTTGTCTTCAAGATCCAATTGTTAATAATTATATTGAGTTAATAAAATCAATCTTAATGTAAAATCCAAACCAGATCACTAGCTGTTATACATTTGGGGCTTGTGTTACGTTCTTTCAAGTCGTGTCGTTCTGAACATGCTTTGTTCTGAATCTGTTACGTTCTGAACTTGTGTCTCGTTATGGATGTAAAGTCGGAGAGTGAGCAGACTTTCTGATCGAGTACGAGTGCAATAGATTTTACAACCCTAAGTTTGAACATATTCTTCTTATGAACAGATTTAACTTTAAGTGTCACCACACATGATATGAATAAGTTCGAAGATGTAGAGTCGTCTTCGGTTTTTCCAAAGCATAGACTTTGATAATATCATTTACACGTTTTATCATGTGCATAGTTTATTACTCAACCATTAAACACATTAGTAGCCTTTGATTTATTTTGTCATCTTCAAAACATCATAAGGGATTTCCCTAACACCAACAAGCTCTACCTTATCATTTCCTCGGGTCCGACTGGCAGCTTCTCTGCAAAGCCCATTGCATCATTCAATGAATTGGCCTACTACAGAACTAAAGAGATTGGCAGTAGATCAGATCTCCTCGTGATAATTTCAGTGATTTTGCATATTGCAGAAGCATCCCTTGAGCAATAGACCATGGCTTTCCATTGACGCCGCAGTGATCATTGCCCCAGAAGACACGTTCCACTTGGGCATATCATCAAACACTTCCTGAGCATTTTAAGTAAACTTAAGCAACGGGATTCCGCAATAAAAGAACTTTCATTTTTATCTGGAATCGAACCTCTTTAAATTTTCAGAACACATATATGGTTAACTCTCAAGTACACAGGCCCGACGATTTTTTTATTAGGACAACCTTTTGGGCTCCCATAATAAATAAAGCGTTGCATTATAACGTTAATAAAATAAAATAAAATAAAAACGTAACTTTTTACGACTGTCTTTTCAACTGGGGCGACTTTTACTTTGGTAGCCCTTCCCCGGAAAATCCCACTTACTAGTTTTCCCTCTCTCGGCTCTTCTGCAGCGCGATCGGAACAAGAACTCAAAGCGGAGCGGGAGGGTCTTCACTGGGAATCATCATGCGTGCTTTAACAGCGCGATTGGCCACTGTAAATTTGACTGATTTCTCTTATCTTCTCTTACCATTTCTTTTTTTCGCATCGTCGAACTGGAACGCGTTCGCGAGACCGGGCTGAGCGTATTTCAGTTGATTCTTGCTTTGATGGAGTCAATTTTGATGGATCTTTGTGCAGTATCTATGCAGAAGAAAACCTGGGCATTTGCAGAGTAGATATTCCTCTTCGTACAGTGGGAAAGGTTGCTGATTTTTCCGATTCACCCGCTTCGCCTTTCAGATTTGCGCCTCTTTCGATCTTTTGTTAAAAGCATGTTCGTTTGGCCTCTTGATGGCTTTCTGCTTCTAGTACGATTGATGTCGTAGTTTTGCTCATTTTGTCCGAAAACGTTCCGCGGATGATTCGTGCATTTACGTGGTTTGATTAATTTGTTCTATTGAAGTATTGATTTAGCCCCATTTTCCATGAGGCGTTCGAGATCCTTGTGCATTGAGATTGAACTAGAAAATCTATTTCGGATTGTTGGGGTGTCTATGTGTTTGTGATTGAACCATTAGATTGCAAACTGATTGCCAAATGCCTGGTCCTTCACGTTCTTTTCCCTGATAATTCTGTGTACGTTTCGAGGTGGATTGATGGCTATGTATCCCTCTGCTATGTGTTATACCTGCAACGATTCCTCCAGGGAATCTGTGATGCATTCGCGCTGCTGAGACTGATTTTTTTAAATCTTGATTCACCCCTAGATGAGCTAGCGCTGGAGCAGGAGGCTGAGAAGAAAATAGGATGGTTGTTGAAGTTGTTCTTTGCAGGAACAGCCACGTATGTTGGCTATCAATTTTTCCCATACATGGGTATGTGGAAATGTTGCTCATGATCCTGGAAGAGATGACTTGTCTACTTGACGCTTGCTGCCTCAGCTTGCCTTTTCTGATGGACGGATTCTTATCTGTTTTCCAGGGGATAATTTGATACAGCAGTCCGTTTTCCTTCTGCAAGTCAAGGATCCCTTGTTTAAGAGAATGGGAGCTTCTAGGTTATCTCGTTTTGCAATAGATGGTAATGTCATTAACTCTGTCAGCGTGACAAACAAATACTGCCGAGGAAATTCACTGATTATGTCTCAGAAACTTTTTCGCCTTTCATAGCTATCTAAGCCGTTGGTAAAGAAGTGTAGCTTTTGAGTGTTTTGATGTATTTTGTTCTTCTGCTATCTGCTATGTATTTTCACTATTCTAATACACGTGGCGGCATTATTTTCACGTACCATTATGTTAGTGTCGTTGGCATGAACCATGCTTTGTTTTACTGTATCGTAGCTGCAGTCGATGCTTTGCCTCATAGAAATCATTTTCAACTTCACTGTTAACATTTAGATGAAAGAAGGATGAAAATAGTGGAGATGGGTGGTGCTCAAGAGCTTGTGAACATGCTAAGCAATGCCAAAGATGACCGGACAAGGAAGGAAGCTTTGAAAGCTCTGGCTGCTCTTTCAAATTCAGGTGGTACTTTTGCTTATTCATCTGCATGTTCCCTACATCCGTGTTCTAATCTTTATAATTGCAAATTCCTCATGCTTTAATATAGGTGCATAGCGTGTTATGCTCCTGACACGCTATGCTCCTGACAGACATTCATTCTGGGATTTTCTCAGTGTGAAAAGTTATTTACATGTTGTGGCTATCACAAAGTTGATGATCCAACTTCTGATAGAGTTGCTTTGCTAACAAAGATATCTCTTGCAAGATATATTTGGGTTGGAATAGGAAGATATAGTCGAGAGTTCATGACTTGAAATTCTAACCTTAGGCTCTGGTAAATCTTTGACAAAGTTTTGTCATGTCTTTAGTAGTTCTTTGATCCTCACTATTCAACTATGAGTCAGCATCAATGGGAATGATTCAGGTTTTATGTTTCCTTTGTCTCTCAAGGGAGTTCTTAGTGCTTTTCCAGGTGGTTTCTCTGCACTGTTCTATTTTCTTCCCGGCTCATCCATTCTCTTTTGCTGAACATTCGATTTAATTTTCAGTTTGATATTTCTTCCTTAAAGACAGTAAAGGTTTTGTGAATCATGTGATATTTTCTTCCTTGACATTTCTTTTTATGACGGTGCTTACCGATTGACATATCTGATTGAAGAAGACTTTGTGAATGGCCATAATATTACTGATTCAAGCTTGATGAACGAAATTGTGCTTCCACATTTGTACATCACTCATATGAAATATGTTATGGTGTGGCAGTCGAAGCTGCGGGAGTACTCCACCAAGCCGGGTTGATCTCCGTCATGAGCTCCATCCCAGGTTCTTTTGAGGATGCGGAAGCAGATAAGTATAGATCTGGCTTATTAAAAAGGTTTCAAGATCTGAGATATGATGATTCCTCCTAGAACCATGGTAATCTAATTCTGCGCCATTGATGATTAACTTTGGTGCATCCCCCAACGTAATCTCTAACAATCCCTTGGAAAAGCCACCGTGGTCCTCTGTCCATCACTCAGACATCTCATTGTCGCCATCTCCTGGATCACCAAAAACAGATGCAACCTTCCGCTGCAAGAAGGTGATGCTTGATGACCCGTCTTTTTTATGAAACTTTTTTTTTCCATGGGAAAGTCCATTTATCTAGATTTCTTGCTTTTGGTTTTGCCCATGTGGTGGTTCACTAGTAGAAATAGAATGGTGCTGTAACTGTAAACTTCTTAAGTTTGGATCTCTTGTTGTGCAACGAGATTTGGTGTTTATATGAAGAGGTAATTTTTGAGTTACTAATGAATGCACTGGATTTGTGTGAACCCAATGGTGACCATAGCCATTTGATCACGTTGTTCTCATGCGAGGCACGCCAAATCAGGGGCTGTGGTGCATCGGATTCGCATAATTCCATGCACCTCGAAATTTCTCCAATAAAATAACCGCTTAAAGATGGCGGTAATTTTCCAAGACAGTCGTCAAGAGGCTTTCCTTTCTCTTCTTGTTGTGTTCTGTTTTGCTTTTTGGGTGGGGTTCAATGAACTTGATACGGGCCAGCGCATGGTCGACCCAAAGAAAGAAGTTCTTTCTAATCTGGTTTTATAAGGTTTCACAAGATACTGATGGTATATTGACTACGAAAGAAGGTTCCCTTCAATCGAACTGTTGGGTATTTCCATCCTATAAGACCATAGAAACAGGCAATCATACCTGAGCTAAAAGGCAATCATACCTGAGCTTGGTCGAATCAATTTATCATCTATCTTTCCTCGGCGGACAGACCTTGCATGACCATATGGGATTGCCTTGTGATCTCACTTTTGTTTTCGGACCAATCACACAAGATCCGTCATAGAGTTAATCTTGTGTTTCGAATGACAAGTAATGGTGGGCTACTAATCGTGAATCCTGATCGGCAGACCGGTGCAACAGATCGTGTCATTATAGGACATGAACATGAATCTCTCAGTTTCCATTAGTCAATTGAACCACTCATGACCTACTGCTAGGAGACAAATGGATGAACAAGAAGCAGGTCATTGCAAATAGTTTCGACTGTTGAATCTGCTATCATGATCTCTAAACTCAGTCTAATCTCTCTATGAATCGAGAAGATTCAGTTCATTCGTTATGGCGAGTGATGTCGATTGAATGCCATAGCGACAGCGATGCGACAATCGTGTGAGCAATCATAAAAGTTTAAAGGTAACAAGGAAAGAGGTGTAAATTGATTTTTCGGTAAAGAATTTGTTAGTCTACCCCTATCTCTCTCTATTGTTTAGGAAACTAAACTTTCACATACTAAAAGTATTTTGCGCCCACCTATAAAGAAAACTACAACCTATCCCTATCAGATCGAAAGTTAGGTGTTTTTTAGTGAAAACGCTAATAAAAATAGTGTTTTTGTATTACTTTTGTATCTTTTTGTTCTCCAATTACAGCATCTACACATAATGACGATGAAAACATGTATTGAACCGTATTTTTCGTATATAATTTACACTATTAAATGGGCCTGAGACATGTTTTGGCTTTCGACCTAATAATGCGAACTTCATGAGTCACCTTGAAGATTTAGATCAAACCTCATCCCTCTTTAAAACAGCCTAAAAAGATAAACTCTCAGCAGGGAAAAAAAAATTACTGTTTTCTTTGTTGGAATAATTCTCCCTCCTCAAAACAACCATCGAAACTCTCTTATGGATTCCGACAAAGCGAATCAAAGGTATCTCCCAGAATTGTGGGGCTTTGAAGGACACAGCAAATCGAATCCGAGTAATCTCTGCCCTCTAAATCAGCACTCAACGGCAGGCTTGGTGCATTCGCGGCGAGGCGGCATGTGGCTGTGTGTGAGGCGGCATCCGACGCAGTTCAATATATGCTCAAGGAGCTACACCGCAGGTACCATCCAAGCATTTCAAAAGTACAAGCTCAAATAGTCATGTTCAATCTAAGGAAGAAGAAGCGGCAAGAGAAGAGCTTCTGAGTCCAAGAACCATTTTGCACAGCGAGAACTCATTTGGCAATGGTCAAGGATGGCAAAGAAAGATAAGAGGTGAGCCGGCAAGATAGGCAAAAAGATTCTCGCCGCGCGCGCGCACTCACAAATGCAGGAATGAAATGTAATAGTACCAATGTAATTGAACTGCCTTCGCTTTTCTTCTCGAACATCGGGTCCCAGTCTCTGCGACAATTCAGTAAACATCTCAACCGCATGAACAGATAAAAACTCAGACGAAAAGCCTCGAGAAAAAAATTTATGCATTGCAGAAGCATCCCCATGCAAGCATCAGAGCGTCCAACACCTCTTCCTCCAGAGAAGTCACTCTGCAATTCCCCATTAAAAAAACAAGAATCAATCCATGATGCGACGGTATTGGGCCTCTCCATGAAGCCCGTAAAAGCTCCAAATCGCGACACCCCGAGGATGCGCTCGATTTGGGAATCGGAGAAAGAAGTGAGCTCCATGCCCCAGTGGACGGCGGAGCCTCGCGCTTCTTCTGGTTGCGGGGTCTTCTTGGCGTCGGAGTTCGAGTTGCTGCCGTCCTCTTCTCAGAGATTGCACGGTGGCTGGTAGGTGGGGAATCTAAGCTTGCGCGGCTGGTAACGGACGTCACGGTGTGCTGAAGGGACCACCGTTTGGGACAGACAATGGTGAGGATGATGAAGATGATGACAGCGACATCGTTCCGAAGGGTGAAGGAGACAAGGGAGAGGGGGAGAGATGACGGCGGTGGAACCTCGGTCATTGCCGGAGTGGCCGTACCAGTTGAGCCATTGCCTTCTCTTTCCAGGACACTAGCTCTCAGTGGCTCTAGAAGAGTGTTTCGCTCGCGTTTCAGAACTCGGGTCGTAAATTAGAGTATTTGATTGGAAACTTTTGGTTGAGCCATAAAGTTTTAGTCACTTTTTTTTTTTTGGTCTGATAGAATTTTCTTCATTGACTCGTTACAAAAAAGACACCGGAGTTATCTTCAGGGGATTCTTGTAAAATGGGCATCGACAGACTGGTCTAATGATATAAGATTTTACTGGTGCATCGCTCCCATTATCATTAAATCTTGCCACATAATACATAGCAAGGAAGTCTTTGTTTGTCGTCCTTGAATCTGCATGTCCTTGTGGAGGTTTGGCCCAAAATATAAACCTTAAATTGCAAATTGACAGAAAATTTTCAATTCGAAACCATAACCACCAATTCAACCCAAAATCGAACCTTAATTCGGTTTGCCCCCAAAATTAACAGCTCAATCTTGCAAATGGAGAGCAGGAGCATGATGAGTGGCTTAAATTCGTTTCAATAAGCGAAGAGAAAGCTTAATATTATTCGGCTGAAGAAGTCCTCAAACTTCACCAAAACAGGGGAGGATAGGGATGATGAATTTACTTGGCCAAAGGAGAAGTCCTCCCGCTTTAGTTACGGAATTCGTAACTGGGTGACTCTAGATACGTCACCTGAGTCGATGGGTGTCGGTGAAAAGTCTTCAAATGAGCAGGCCATTTCGAGCTATCCCGGCCAAGAAGTGAGCAATGATAATGCAATGAGAATCGACAGAGATGACGGTTTTTTTCTGACCGTCGATTGTTCAACTAGTAAGGGGGTCCTAGTGGTATTGTCGCTAATGATTCGGAGCCAACGGAGGAGGATCGAACAAGCTGGAAGCACTTCAAGCTTTCTAGCCGAGAAACAGGGCAGAATAGAGTGGCTCCTCTGTTGCTCTGGGATGACGAATGGCGACGGTCGACAGTGGCTCCAACGGCTTGAAACGATGAAGAAAGCTGTCACTGGTGGTTGGCGCTAATGACCGAGCTTCAGGTGAACCTAAACTCTTCAAGTCTTCTTCGTCAGAAAACAGAGCAAACCAAGACAAACTAACCGCGACTTCGCCACGGACCATCGGGGGCAGGGAACGGCAAGTGGCTTCGATCTTCGGCTGACCCAAGATATCGGCAACCAGTGTGGGTTAGTAGTGGCTGCCCGTGTCACTCGTGGTTATTTGGGTGATGTCTTCGGGAAAATGGTTGAGGCAGCGTGGTGATTGATGGTGGCTGTGCGTGGGACAACGATGGCCATGCGTGGGTTGGCGGTGGTTGAGAGTTTTTTCAATGAGGGAGGAGGGGTGATGGATGGGGGTGGTGAATGGTGGATAGTGATGTCGTTCGGTGGCGAGTGAGCGACGGGGACGATGAGTGTTGAACAATGGTGTTTTTATTTTGTGAGTTGTGCAATGTCGTTTCTAGACGACCCAATCACACGGATGTCCACGTGGACTTTTTTTTTAAAATGTTAACTCACATTAAATTTTTAATTATAAAAGCCATCGGGATTTTCCGCTTAAAGTACTTAAGTAATTGTTTATTTCCGATTAACCACTTAAATGAACTAGCAAAAAATTTTAACACTAAAGTACGTGTCCATATAAAACTTTTGACATTTCTAGTATCATTTTATTCATATTTTATTTTTGAGACAATCTTTTGGCAAAATGTGACCATTAATAAAGACATGAAGGAATAAGTATACTAAAAGTGTTAAAAGTTATGTACCGTATTCACTTTAGTGTTAAAAGTTTTTTCTGATTACTTCTTAAGTGGCACTTTTAAAAAAAAAAAAAAAAAAAAAAAAGATCATATGGCTATATTTTATTCATTTCTTAGTCCTAGTCGAGCATATAATTCATAAACGACGTCGTTCAAAAGTTATAAATAGTGATCATGAAGTGTGAAATTTTGTTTAAAGTGATCACTTCAGTGTCAGTCATTGTTAAAAAATAATTACTTTAGTGCCAAGCATGTTATATGGAAATGCCATGTGGATCGGAGTTTTTAAAAACTCTATCAAGTCATATTATAATTTTAATTATAAATGACACATGGTCGACATTTCTTCTTTGTTGGCACTTAAGTAATCGTTTTTTTTTTTTTTTCCAATTTAGCAACTAAGTGAGCTAGCAAAAACTTTTGACACTAAAAAAAATAAGTGCTGTACATAACTTTTGACATTTCTAATATACTTATCCCAAGACATAAATGATTATGGCCGTGACATATGATAGACAATTGACTTTGATTTTGGATAGTTAATTATCGAGGAGGTCCCTCACTTCTATTACTTTTTAGTAGAACTATTTGGAATTTGAAGATACTTTAAAGGGAGAAGGACATTAGAAGTACTATAAGTTATATACGGCGCTCACTTTAGTGACAAATTTTTTTTTCGGATAACTTAAGTACCACTTAAAAAAAAAAAGATTACTTAAGTGCCAACTCCAATTTAAGTTACCGAAAATCTGATGTGGCCATGTTTATTAATTTTTCGATAAGTGCCAAGTTCAATTTAAGTTACTAAAAATCTGATGTGGCTATATTTTATTAATTTTTTGATCTTTCGTGGTTCGCCGGCGTAACCAATCAATATATAACCTCTAAATGACCTTGTAGAGCATGTTAAAAAATGATCACTTCAGTGTCAGTCATTGTATAAAAACGACCACTTTAGCGCCAACCGTTATTAAAAAGTGATCATTCAATGCCAATCTTAATGAAAAGTGATTGCTTTAGTGTTAGAAAAATGCCGCTTCTAGAAAAAAATTTTAATTATAAAGGCTACGTAATTTCTCTAGCCGAAATTTCTCACTTGAGGCACTTAAGTAATCATTTTTTTTCAAATTTTGGCACTTAAGTGAGCCGGTAAAAAAATTTATATTAAAGTAAGTGCCGTATACAATTTATCGTACTTCTAGTGTCTTTCTCCCATACTCTGAATATGTCACTCCCCGTTTCACTTTTGACCAATGTTCTCTATCAAGGACCATGTACAATAGCTTCTAGTCCACACTGTACTTCCGACCTGCAACCTCAACAATTTTGGTTTAATTCTCTTAGCAGATTGAGCTATTGAAAACTTTGGCCGATCTATTAAGTGAGGTCTTCGCTTCTGATTTTCTATAGACAAATAAAGAGAAAATAACATCTCAAGTGCTAAAACTTGGCATAAAAGAATGCTTAAGTGCCAAAACTTACGAAAGTGACACTTTTTATGAAAAATGGGACACTTGAGTGCCACATCCGTGAAGTGAACCCCACCGAAAATCCTACGTGGCAATTTGTTTATTAATTTTCTTGCTTACGTGGCTCGCCGGAAGGCTAACTTAGCAAACACACACAAAAATGACGTTGTTTTGATATAATTCGAATTTTAATACAAAAATTAATTAAATTTAAGACAAATAAATAATAATTTTAAGAAAATGAGAAAAGGAGGAGGAGGAGGGAGGCAACCGGTGGCTAAGGGCTCAGTCCTCGCCGTCGTCCCGTCGGAAAGGTGGGGAAGGGTCAGCCGAGGGCCCGGCTGATTGGCGGGGCACAAGCGAGGGCTGTGTGCCCTCGCCGGATTTGAGGCGGGTCGTCGGCCCTTGCCTGGTCGAGCCAAGGGCCACCGCCCGGCTGGGGGGTCACTTGCTGAGCCCTTAGCTGCTGGTTGCCTCCCTCTTTCTCCTCATTTTCTCTTATTATTTTTTATTTGTTTTAAATTTAATTTAATTAATTATTATATTAATTATTTACCACGTTAGCACCAAAATGACGTCGTTTTGTCACTATTTAGCCACATTAGTGTGCAAAAAGACATTTTGCACTAAGCTCGCTAGAAAATTATCACGTCGGCATTTTGGCCGGATTTTTCGCTGTTGGCAATTAAGCGATCAATTTTGTTCCGATTTTGGCACTTAAGTGTCACTTTCGTAAATTTTGACACTTAAGTATCCCTTCGTGCCAAGTTTTGGCACTCCTAGTGTCCTTATGTCGACAAATAAAGCTAGGTGCAAAGGAACATGGGAAAGATAACTACAGATTTTAATGGCACTTGCTTCTTTTTTTTGTCTTTTGCTTCTTCTTCTTTTTTTTTTTTTTTTTAAGGCCATGTGCTTAATAGATGTCATTGTTCTTCTTCTTAATTCAACGGATATGGAGTTGCATCAAAACAAAAGATAGGGAAGACATTAGAAACAAACGTCCCAAAGGGAAATGACTTTTCAAGCTAGTCAGGTGACATCTTTATTTACTAAATCTATATTAAATAATATAAAGAGACATCTCCTCAACAATTTCATTTTCTAAGAAATTTGATGGCCTTCCGCTTTGGCTTCTCCATCCACTCGGCTGCCTTTCTCTCCAACATTCTCACACCTTGCATGAGCCATTTGGGCCTTTGTGTTTCAAAAGCAATATACGCTATAGAAATCCCAATTACGATTCCCGATGCATAACCTATCCACACTACTTTTTGTTTGAACCAATTCTCATGCCCTTCACGGTAAAAAATTGACGAGGATGATGGTGAAGGAGATGGAGCATCGCCAGGGCATGCTTTTGACAATGGAGTTCCGCATAAGCCTGGATTCTCACTAAACGAGTCGTTTGAAAATGTGCTCAATTGCTTGTCCTGAGGAATTCGACCGGTGAGTTGGTTCATCGAAAGGTTTAAGTACCCAAGGAATGTCAAATCTCCCAATTTTCTAGGAATTAGCCCACTAAGCTTGTTCGAAGAAAGATCAAGCCATCCAAGATTAGTCAAGTTCCCCATAGTCGGAGGGATGGGACCTGTAAAGTTGTTATGAGAAAGATTGAGCCCTACAAGAGACTTAAGATGTCCAATAACTCCCAGGATTTCCCCATTAAAAGAGTTGTTCGACAAGTCAATGGTTATGAAGATGGTCAAGATCTTTACTAGCTGAACCTTTAGCCCTTTCATCCCCACGGTCACGGAATTTTCATATGACCAGAATATGGAAGATTGTGTCATATACAATGGTTTGTTTTGCCCATCTTCACCATTCATCATACTTTTAAGATTCATCACCAAGTTGGCTGGCAAAGGACCACCAAAATTGTTGTTAGAGAGGTCTAAAATGTGTAACATGGGAAAGAGGTGAGCTCCTCTAGGAACGTTCAAAAGATCCTTAAAATTGTTGGACCTTAAGATGAGTACTCTCAATTTTGGTAGAGCTCCCAACCATGTTGGGAATGTATCATCTATTTGATTTTCACCGAGATCTAGAACTTCCAAATTTTCACATTTGATAAGGGATCGGGGCAATGTGCCTTCTATCCAATTTCTACTCAAGTCGAGAGTCATCAAGCTATTTCTCGAAGAAAATGATCGAGGAATTGTGCCCTCAAAATGATTCATTTGCAGGTTCAAAACTTGCAAACCGATGCTAAAATTTGTTAAGCATGGAGGCAAGCTACCAGTTAAGCTGTTGTTAGGCAAGTTAATGACCTCAAGCACGGTGACATTGCATAACAAAGAAGGGATCTTTCCCATGAAATTATTACTTCCAATGGAATAATAAAGTGTGCCCGGTGACGGAAGTGGAATTTGCCCTTCAAACTTGTTATTGGACAAATCTATTACTACTAATGAGGTGTTTGAGAAAACATCTATGGGCAACCGTCCAATAAAATTGTTATTGTTAATAAACAAATATATGGGACTAAAGGCAATGAGGTTGATCTCACCATGAAAATTGTTGGATTGCAAATCAAGGGTATCCAGATACGGTGCTCCTAGCCAATGTGGGAAGATATCACTAAGCTCGTTGTGGCTGAGTGTTAGTGATTCTAAGTTGACGAGTTTAACTAGCGAGCGCGGTAATGTCCCTTCCAATTTATTGTTGCTCAAACTTAGATATATGAGATTGGTTATATTACCAAAACATGATGGCACATTCCCCGAGAGCTTAGTGCTAGCCAAAAATAATGCTTGAAGTGAACTCAATTGGCAAATCGAAGAGGGGATCTCACCAGTGAAATCATTGAAGCTAAGGTCAAGATAGGTTAATCTCTTCCAGGGCAATTGTTGTATACCCCCCTCAAGCTGGTTATGAGAAAGATCTAAGACTTCCAGCCCATCATGATTCATTCCCCAAAACCACCTTGGGATCTCCCCACTAATGCTATTATGAGACAAGTCCAAATATGTAAGGTTCTGGAGATGGAGGGAGATATTGGGATGGAGAGCGCCACGAAGCCAACTGCAGCTAAGATCAAGCATGGTGACGCTACTCATGAGATCATTGCATGTGACGCGGTCCCATGAGCAGCAGCCCACCCCCTTATTCCATGACATTGTCCTTGGACGACTTGGGGGGGAACAATCAAAGGGGGATGCCGTGCTATCGATCACGAAGGAATTCGTAAAATGGAGCAAGGCATTGCATTGACATGGAAGGCAAGGCGAGGAACGGGGAGGGGGAGGAGGGGGGGAGGAGGGTTGCGGGGTGGGAAGGACTCTCGGGACATGGATTGATTCAGGAGATATGTAAAAGGGGCGAATGAAAGAAAAGGAGGAAACAAAAGAGGTTGAGGGTTTGATTGCACCCCATTTCGCAGTTTAAGCAAGCGAGTGAGGGGTTCAATTTATTAAGTGTAAAGTGAGGGACACAAGTCTTTTACAAGACAAGTTCAACTTGCGTTGTGGGTTGAGAGTTAATTTAATATGCAAGATCCCCCCACTAGAAAAAGCTATTAGATCCCCACCATTTTTGTTTTGGTAATCATTTATCAATTTTAAATGCCACTAGACTATTAACGTGGCTCCATTATTCACTTTAGCACGCGGGTGAGCGCATTAAGTTGGACAGCCCTTCTAAAGTGTGAAATGATCGACACGTCTTCTCTAGAAGGTCTTTTGGTGGGTTCACAAAATGAACTAGCTTTTCTAAAAGCTCTGTCGGTCGTATTGTTGACTATACCATTACCATAGTGATGTTTTCCAACAGGGCTAAGATGGAGGACTATCGCGGGCCAAATTAGTCCCAATTGATTAATATTACCAGAGGGACTTTGAAATACATAGGTAAAGTTTCATACATATCTGTGCGATCGCTGAATTTTTTCATTTTGCCTAAACATATTACTGAGTCCCGTACCAAAAGCTCTGCCACCCCATCATTTACTTCAGCGGAGGAGTGAGTTTATTGGCCGTGGGGATAGAGATTCAACACATATAGCCCGTTTAATAAGCCATGTTGTCAACACAAGTCTTCTCTGAAAGGTGTATCGGTTGGGGTATGCCAAACGTGAAATGCGGTTCCGACTGCTTTCACCGAAGTCTAATTATAACGAGACTGGATTCCCATGTAAAAGCGTTCTAGTTTTGTCAGAGTCAACAACCTTTGGAAAAGCAAAAATAAAGCAGCAAGAAATGGCTTTCCAAATGACCAGAAAAGGACGTTAAGGCAGAACTGAATGTCACGTTTCCTTTTTCTTTCGGGTGATTTAGTTCATTTCATCTCTAAGATCACAAGACACCATGATTCAGTTCATTTTCCTAGAGTCCCCAATAAGAAAAGACAAAAGGAACTGTTTATTCAATGTAGGCTTCCTTTGTTTCACGAAAAATAAGCATTCTAAAAGTAATCGCTTATATCACTTAAGATAATTAGTCGATTTAAAATGTTTTCATTATCCACGATAATTTATTTCTGAACATTTTCGTGGTTGATGAAAATTTGTTTTGTTCATTCATTTTTGTAAACGATACAAGAGATCGTTTTTTAAAAATATATTATCTAAATCGTTCTTTTCTCCACGAAACAAATGGAGCTGTAAATCTCTTGAATCTGACGTAATTTACTTAAAATTAATAGTAAGGTTGATTGCACTTATAAATAGCGATTGTACTTTATGGATTGTAACTTACCAGTATGGTCGTAACTTATTTGCCCTTGCAACTAGTAATTTACCTTTATGCATGGTAATTAATCTATGGAGTTCGCAACGTTAATATATTAATACTTAGTAATTGAGCAATAAGCTAGTAAAACCGTTGTATGTGATGGCAGTCATGCTTAGTAATTATCCTGAACAATTGTAATTTTCCTACAAGTCTTTGTAAAATACAAGTTAATAACCATTCTTCGCATAATAATATATCTTAAACTCTCGTGAGATTGAATATCCAACCGTCCCGAACTTTCCATCAAAAATTGTAATCAACTTGAATTCATCATTAATTTTTTTTTCCTACTCTTAGTAACTTGTCTCCATGATCGTAGCATTACTTCATAATTGAGAGGCCCATTTGGTGAGTAATTATCCTCATATGTCGTAGTTTTTCTTAAACAAAAGTACCATAAATCATAATATAGTCAGCAATTTTTCTTAAGTGTTTGTTAGTTTCTAGCTTTTCAAGATCATCAGCGGTTGAAATTCTTTTTTGACTTTTAATTAACAATCAAAGTTATATGGGAGATTGGTCCCGAAAATTGCGTGATCTCCAGTTTTCAACTATGAGTTAGCATGGGATTGATTGATTCAGATTTTATGTTTCCTCTGTCCTCTAGAGACTTCTTAGTGCTTTACCAAGGAGATTTCTCTGCACTGTCCATTTTTTTCCACGCTCATCCATTCTCTTTTGCTGAAAATGCGATTAAATTTTCAGTGTGATGTTTCTCCCTCAAAGATAGTAAAGATTTTTGCGAATTATGTGATATTTTCTTCCTTGACATTTCTTTTCCATTACGGTGCTACCCAATTGACATATGTGATTCGAGAAGACTTAGTGAATGCCCCTATTATTTACTATTTCAAGCTTGACGAGAAAAATTGTGCTTCCACATTTTTACATTGCACGATATAAAAAATATGTTATGGTGAGGCAGCCGAAGCTGTGCAGGAGTACTGCATCGAGCCGGATTGATCTTGATCATGAGCGCGGAAGTAGAGAAGTATACATCTCGCTCATTAAAAAGGTTTCAAGATCCGAGATAGGACGATTCCTCCTAGAAACGTGGTAGTCTAATTTCACACCATCGGTGATGAACTGCGGAGCATCTTCCTCTGTAATCCGTAACAATCCCTTGGAAAAGCCTCCGTCCTCTATCCATCATTTGGAGTCTCATTGTGGCCATCTCCTGGATCGCTATAAACAAATGCAACTTTCCGCTGCAAGAAGGTGAGGCTCGATCTATAGTACGATGACCTGTCTTCTTGCTTTCGGTTTTGGGCATACGGGCATGAGGATTTTCCATGAGGTTTACGCTTTGCAGCAAGAGGCTTCCTTTTTCTCTTCTTAGTTGTGTTCGGCTTTGCATTTTGGGTGGGGGGTCCGATGATCTTTGACACGGACCAGCGCTTGGCCCACCCAAAGAAAGAAGTTCTTTCTAGTCCGGTCCTATAAGGTTTGACAAGACGCTGAGTTTGTATGTTGAGTGCCAAAGAAGATACCCTTCCTGCGAATTGTTGGGCATTTTCATCCTATAAGACAATAGGAAAAGGCAATCATACACAAGCTTGCTCGAGTTGATTTATCGTCTATCTTTCGTCGGTGGGCAGACTATGTGCAATTATACGGATTGCCTTGAGATTGCTTTTGTTTTTGGACTAATCACGCAAAATCCGTCACGGACACATGCGGCATCAACGAATCATTGAGTTAAAACCTCTTGTTAATATTCTGTAGAACACAACTTAATGAGACAGAAGAGAAAGAAAACCAAAGACATTATGTTCCATCTGGAAATGGAAAAAAATAGTTCAACAAGCAAGCAAAATTTCAGATTTTTGGCACAGTTTGAGCATTCATACAGGCCTTTCTCGAGCCACAGCATTAGCAGTTGCTTATCTTACATCAATATATGCTCAAGGAGCTATACCGTAAGTACCATCCAAGCATTTCAAAATTACAAGCTCAAATAATCATGTTCAATCTAACGAAGAAAAAGCGGCAAGAGAAGAGCTTCTTAGTCCAAGAACTATTCTGCACAGCGAGAACTCACTTGGCAATAGCCAAGCATGGCAAAATAGATAAGAGGTGAACCGGCAAGAAAGGTAAATAGATTCTCGCAGGGGCGCGCGCACGCACTCACAAATGCAGGAACGAAATGTGATAGTACCGATTTAATCGAACTGGCCTCGCTTTTTCTTCTCGAACATCGGGTCCCAGTCTCTGCGACAATTTAACAAACATCTCGACCGCATGAGCATCTAAAAACTCAGACCAAAAGCCTCGAGAGAAACAACCACGCATTGCAGAAGCATCACCCCGCAAGCGTCAGAGCGTCCAACACCTCTTGCTCCATAGAAGCCACTCTGCAATTCCCCATTCCAAAGGCAAGGATCAATCTGTAATGCTACGCTATTGGGCCACTCCATGAAGCCCGTAAAAGCTCCGAATCGCGACATCTGGTGGTTACATTTTTTTCCCCAGTAGTACCCAAGGATGCGCTTGATATGGGAATTGGAGAAAGAAGTGAGCTCCATGCCCCAGTGGACGGCGCGCCGTGCCTCGCGCTTCTTCTGGCCGTCGCTCTTCCTGGCGTCGGAGGAGGAGTCGCTGCCGTTCTCTTCTCAGGGATTGTACGGCGGGGGGCAGTTGGGGAATCTGAGCCCCGCGCGGCTGGTAACGGACGTCGCGGTCAGGATGATGAAGATGATGACAGCGACGTCGTTCCAAAGGGTTAAGGAGACAAGGGAGAGGGGGGAGAGATGACGGCGCGGTGATGTTGGAACCTCGGCCATTGCCGGAGTGGCCGTGCCAGTTGAGCCATTGCCTTCTCTTTTCAGGACACTGGCTCAGTGGCTCGCGTTACAGAATTCATCGCGTCATAAATTAAGAGCATTTGATTGGAAATTTTTGGGTGAGCCGTAGAGCTTTATTCATTGACTCAATACAAAAGAGACGCTGGAGTTATCATCGAGGCATTCTCGTAAAATGGGCATTGACAGACTGATATAATGATATTTTACGGGTGAATCGCTTCCATGATCATTCAATCTTTGCCACATGATACACAGCAATGACACAGCAAGGAAGTCTTTGTTGGTTGTTCTTGAATCCGTAAGAATCAAATCTTTAGTTTTGTTGGAATATGTCACTCGCCATTTCTCCGTTTCCCTTTCGACTCATGTTCTCCATCAAGGACAATGTCTAATAGCTTCCAGTCCACACAATCTACCACCGACCTGCGACTTCAACAATTTTGGTTTAATTCTTCAGAACATTTTTCCTCAGTAGATTAAGTTATTGAAAACTTTGGCTGAATTGTTAAGTGAGGTCTTTGCTTCTGATTCTTCCTGGATAAATAAAAGCTAGGCGCATAGGAAGATGGAAAAGATATCTACAGATTTTAATGGCACTTGCTTCATTTTATTTTTTTTTTAAGTCGTGTGATTAATAGATCTCATGGTTCATCTTCTTAATTCAACTGATATGGAATTGCATCAAAACAGAAGATAGGGAAGATATTAGAAACTAGGGGTGAGCGGTTAGGGTTAAGCTACAGTTGCTCCACCTAACCTAACCTACCCAGTACGAGGTTTCTTATTTTTGGAACCCTAACCTACCCCGTCGAGCAAAGCACGGAACCGCCACGGCGTTCCGGGGGATCGGAGTTCCAAACAGGTTTTCTTCTTCTTTTGTTCATTTTAGTTTAAAAAAACGGAAAATAAGGCAACAATAACAAATAAGTTTGTCATTCATCAAAGAGAATACAAAACAATATATGCTAGTGAACTTGGGAAGAATGTAATAATATAGTTTTTCTCGGAAATAGAGAGTTCATGGAGGCCTAACGTAGCTAACATTACCAGCAATTAAGCAGAAGGATCAAGGATCAAAGCTGGATTTAGGAAAAAACTCATACCTTCAAAGGAAAATGAAAATGCTTGTGAACTTGGAGGAAAAGAGAGATATATGCTTGAAAATTTCAAATTCCAATATGACACGATATCTTCAATATTTCGAGGCACACCACGAACAAACAAGCACAAAACTTCTTCTTTTTTTTTTCACACAATTACGTCAAAAAAAAAAAAACCGAGAATTTTGCTCTAGCACTTGTGACAAATTCATATCTATACCTTCAAAAACTTTGCAGGCATCGATTGCCTAATGTTATCCGGCAAGTCTCACTAGTAAATTTTACTAATTACTTGAATCATTAGCTTGGGCAACCTTCACTTTGTCACCAAATTGATGAGCTTTCCTATTGCTGCACCTGTACAAGTGAGACTTGGGCTTGTCAAGAACTTCCAAGCATCAATTGGATGATACAACATTGATTGATAGGAACTTCCTACTACTTGTACAGTAGTAACTTCCAACATCAATTGAATGATACAACAAGTGAAATCTCACTTGTACAGGCAATAGCGCCAAATTATGCACCTGTATAGTCTCACTTTGCCTTGCCCTTCCAATTGAATCAAAGAATGCCAGCAAAAAATTTAAAAAGCGATCCTCTTGAAAAAATAGCTTTTTCAGCAAGCACATGAAAATTACGCAGTGCTACTCCAAGTCTAGTGTTTATGTCCAGTGTAATGCTTGGATTTCCATCCCCCTCCTCTCCCTCGCCCACCTCGTCTTCTACATCTCCATCGCTTGCCACAAGCTCACCCTTGGCCTCGCCGCTACAAGCAGAGGATACTAATTATGCTTGTATTCGTGGTTATTAGCACAAAATTGACTGATACAACATTCAGACTAAAGATTTGGTTTTGCTTGTCAGCACAAAGCTATCATTAGTGGGAACTTGATCCACACCAGATAATATTATTATTCAGCAACAAATGAGTCAAAGTGCATCAGCCTGCCGACCTAGTTAATCAACTATAAGATAGATTTTGCGAGAATATTTTACTGATCAACACCAATTATTTCAGCCACCAGCATAAGAGAGATAAAGCAAGAAAAAATCAGAACACTCCAATCACCTCTTATAAGCAATTCAAGAAAACCAGGAAGTTCAATCGCGAACAAACGACGGAGAGAGGGGGCAGTAGAGATTATCGGCACGAAAGGCTGCTAAGAGAAGCTCCTCGAGTCCCTGAAACCTGAATTCTGCACTTCGCAAGAAACAAAACTAGAAAGAGAAAGAGAAATAAAAAATTCACACACAGAAGACACAAAACCCACGCGAGAGAGAGAGAGAGAGAGAGAGAGAGAGAGAGAGAGAGAGAGAGAGAGAGAGAGAGAGAGAGAGAGAGAGAGAGAGCTCACTGCGACAAAGCTGAATCGAATGCTACGGAGGACGCCCCGAGGGCAGCAAGCGGGGGTGAGTGGCAAGCGGGCGGCAAGCGGCGGGGAGTCTCCGTCGAGGGCGTCATCGGGGAGGGGGCGAGTGGTGTCCGGTAAGGGGTGAGCGGGGGCGGCGGCATCGACTTCAAGGGCAGCAAGTGGCGGGGTGTCGTCGTCAACGGCGTTGTCCGGGGGCAACGGCGTCCAGCGTTGGGGCAAGCGGTGTCGTCGAGGGAGGGCGTTGTTGAGGGATTCAAGGTAGGGGTATGGAGGAGTAGGGGGACAAGGGTTTGGGCGGAGGTTCACCAACGATTTAGGGTTTGGGCCGAAGTTCAAATATCATTGGAGGGCCTTTTGTTTTTTCACATTTGGGATGCCGCCAGATTTTTAGGGTTTTTAGGTTTGGGAACCGGAACCAGCCTCTCTAGAATTGGGAACCGAACCGGACCCTCCGGTCGGTTCTCCAGTTCTCCGTTCTACCCGGGAACCGCGCTCACCCCTATTAGAAACTAACCTCCCAAGAGAAATGACTTTTCAAGCTAGTTAGGTGACATCTTTGTTCATTGAATCTATATTAAACAATATAAAAAAGACATCTCCTCGACAATTTCATTATCTATGAACTTTGATGGCCTTCCGGTTTGGCTTGTCCATCCACTCGACAACCCTTCTCTCCAACATTATTACACCTTCCTGATGCAAAACCTATTCACACCACTTTCTGTGTGAACCAATTCTCATGCCCTTCGCGGTCAAAAGTTGATGAGGATGATGGTGGAGGATGTTGATAATCGTCGGGGCATGCTTTTGACAATGGAGTTCTGTATAAGCCTAAATTCCCATTGAACGAGTCGTTTGAAAATGTGCTCAATTACTTGTCCTGAGGAATTCGACCGGTGAGTTGATTTTTTGAAAGGTTTAAATACCCAAGGAATGTCAAATCTCCTAATTTTCTAGGAATTACACGCACTAAGCTTGTTTGAAGAAAGATCAAGCCATCCAAGATTGATCAAGTTCCCTAGAGTTAGAGAGATGAAACCTATAAAATTGTTATGAGAAAGGTTGAGCCCTACGAAAGAGTGAAAATGTCCAATAATTCCCACAGTATCTTCATGAAAAGAGTTGTTCGACAAGTCAATGGTTGTGAAGATAGTCAAGATTTTTACTTGTTGAATCTCTTGCCCTTTCATCCTCATGGTCACGGAATTTTCATATGAACACCCTTCGAAAGACCGTGTCATATACAATGATTTGTTTTGCCCACTTCCACCATTCATCATGCTTTTAAGGTTCATTATCAAGTTGGCTAGCAAAGCACCCCTAAAATTGTTGTTAGGGAGGTCTAAAATGTGTAACATGGGAAAAAGGTGAGCTCTCCAGGGAACGTGTAAAAGATCCTTAAAATTGTTGGACCTTAAAACGAGTACTTTCAATTTTGGGAGAGTTCCCGACCATCTCGGGAACGTATCCTCTATCTGATTGTCACTGAGATTAAGAATTTCCAAATATTCACTATTGATTAGGGATCGGGGCAAAGTGCCTTCAATCCAATTTCTACTCAAGTCAAGAGTCATCAAGCTATTTCTCAAAGAAAATGATTGAGGAATTGTGCCCTCAAGGTGATTCATTCGTAGGTTCAAAAATTGCAAATAAGTGCTAAAATTTGTTAAGCACCGAGGCAAGCTACCGGTTAAGCTATTGTTAGGAAGGTTAATGACCTTGAGCTTGGTGGCATTGCATAACAAAGAAGGGATATTTCCTACGAAATTATTACTTGCAATTGAATAATAAAATGTGACTGGCGATGGAAGTGGAATTGGCCCTTCAAACTTGTTGTTGGAAAAATCTATTATATATAATGAGGTGTTTGAGAAAACCTCTATTGGCAATTGTCCAGTAAAATTGTTACTGCAAAGAAATAAATGTGAGAGTCTAAAGGCAGTGAGGTTGACCTCACAATGAAAATTGTTGGATTGCAAATCAAGGGATCCCAATTCCGATGCTTCTAGCCAATTTGGGAAGATACCACTAAGCTCATTGCGACTGAGATTTAGTGATCGTAAGTTGACGAGTTTAATTAGAGAGCGCGGCAATGTCCCTTCCAATTTATTATTGCTCAAACCTAGGCTTTGGAGACTGATTATATTACCAAGACAAGGTGGCACATTTCCCGAGAGATTATTGTTAGCCAAATCTAAAACTTGAAGTGAACTCAATTGGCAAATTGAAGAGGGAATTTCACTGGTGAAATCATTGGAGCCAAGGTTAATACGTGACAATCTCTTCCAATTCAAATGTTGTATACCCCCCTCAAGTTGGTTATGACAAAAAATTAAGATTTCCAGGGTATCATGATTCATTTCCCAAAACCACTTTGGGATCTCCCCACTAATGCTATTATAAGACAATTGCAACTATTCAAGCATTGGGAGAAAGAGGGAGATATTGGGATGGAGAGCGCCACGATGCAAGATTGAGAATGATGATGCTACCATTGATATGATTGTATTTGACACCATCCCACAAGCAGCAGTTCACCTCCTTATTCCATGACTTCATCCTTGGACAACTAAACATGAGACGATCGGAAGGTGATGCTGTGCTATCAATCACGAAGGAAGTCAAAAAATGGAGCAAGGCATTGCATTGATCAGGAGGGCGAGGAGTAGGAGGCGGGAGGAGGTGGGTTGCGGGTAGGCAAGACTCTCGGGATATGGATTGACGCAGGAGATATGTAAAAGGGGCGAATGAAAGTAAAGGAGGAAACATAAGAGGTTGAGGATTTTATGTCACCCCATTTTGCAATTTAAGCATGTGAGTGAGGGGTTCAATTTATGAAGTGTGAAGTGAGGGACACAAGTCTCTGATAAGGCAAGTTTAACTTGTCCTGCGGGTTGGGAGTTAATTGAAGGAAGGACACAAGGACACCAGAAGTGCCAAAATTTGGCACAAATGGACACTTAAGTGCCAAAAGTTAGGAAAGAGACATTTAAGTGCCAAAATCGGAGCAAAATGGATCAGTTAAGTGCCAACGGCGAGAAAATCTGACCAAAACACTGATGTAGCGATTTTCCGGTGAGCTTAATGCAAAACGACGTTGTTTTGCACGATGATGTAGTTAGACAGTGCCAAAACGACGTCGTTTTGGTGCTAACATGGTAAATAATTAATATAAAAATTAATTGAATTAAATTTAAAACAAAGTAATAATAAATTAAAAAAAAAAATCGGGAGGAGGAGGAAGGAGGCAGCCGACGGGTGAAGGCTTAGCACTTGTCGTCGCCGCCGCCTTCCCGCCGTCATCGGAAGGTGGGGAGGGTCGGTCGGGGCCGTCGAGCCCGGGCGGGGTCGGCGACCCCAACCGATCGACGACGAGGGCCCGCAAGCCCTCGCCGGATCTCGGCCTCGAGCCTTGGCCGAGGGCCGGCGACCCGACCCGATCGACGGCGGGGGCTTGGGGACCTCGCCATCGATCGGCTGGGGTCGTCGGCCCGGCCGGCTCGGCGGCCTCGACCAACCCTCCCCCACCTTCCGGCGACGACGAGGGCGAGCCCTCGGCCACCAACCTTCCTTCTCTCTCTCTCTCTCTCTCTCTCTCTCTCTCTCTTTTTAAAAATAATTTAATTTAATTAATTTTTATATTGAAAGTCAAATTTTACCAAAATGACGTCGTTTTTGTGTATTTTGGTTGAGTCAGCCTTCCGACGAGCCACGTAAGCGAGAAAATTAATAAAAAATTGTCACGTAAGATTTTCAGCAAGATTCGTCGGAATAGGCACTCAAATGTCCCATTTTTCGTAAAAAGTAGCACTTAAGTGTTACTTTCGTAAGTTTTGATACTTAAGGGTCCGTTCGTTTCGCGGAAAATGAGCCATTTCCGGAAAATATTTACCGAAAAGTTATTTTCCAGGAAAATGACTATATTTTCCGGTGTTCGGTTGAAACGAACTTTGAGTGGAAAATATTTTCCACCGTTCGTTAGCTAATTTAATTATTTGAAAAATTATTGAAGAATTGAATTTTAATATTTTTAATTGACCAAAAAATTAATTTTATTTTTATATATATTTTTTAAATTGAATTTTTAATTATTTGTATTTTTAAAAATCAAAATTTTTGTTTATTATTTATTTTTTATTTTTTTTCTTTTTCTTTTCCTTCCTCCTTCCTCCTTCCTCCTTCCTCCTCCTTCTTCCTCCTCCTTCGCCGCCGCATGCACGCCGCCGCACGGCCTAGGGCGAAGCTCGCGACTCGCCGGATCCCGGAAGCTTCCCCCTAGCCGGCGAGGCTCCGCCCGCTCGATCTCGGCAAGGCCCAAGCTCGCCGGGCTCGAGCAAGCTTGACTTCCCAGATTGGGCAAGGCGGAGCCTCACCGGCTTGGGGCGAAGCTCAAGCGGCTTGCGGTCGATCGCCGGCCGTTGTCGTGGCGGCGACCGGCCAAGGCTAAGGTAGAAAGATTTTTTTTTTTTTTTTGGTCTAAAAGGAAGAAAGATGAAAATGAAAGAAAGAAAAGAAAAAAGAAAAGGAAAAAAAGAAAAAGAAAGCATAAAAATAAAACAAAAATACGTTGGTGAAAAGAAGCAAGGTGGAAGAAGTTATGGAAAATGTTTTCCACTTTTCAAAAGTGGAAAACATTTTCCTCATCTTTGAAGGTTGTTTTTCCAATGATGGAAAACATTTTCCCGAGTAGTTTATTTTCTGTGAAACGAACACCGGAAAATTCAGAAAACGTTTTTTTGGAAGTTATTTTCCGTGAAACGAACGGACCCTAAGTGTTCCATTTGTACCAAGTTTTGACACTTGGGGTCTTCTTTTGCCTTTAAGGAAGCCTTGAGTTGGGTGCGTAAGCTTAAGAATGGTGTGGGTTTTCGATGGATAGCTTTTTCAATCTCAATCATAGGTTCGAGAGATCTATAATATTTGAGATCCATCCACTAGAACAAGTATATCCCCATCATTTTTCTTTTTTGTAATCACTTATTAATGTTAAACGCCACTAGGCTATTAGCGCCGCTCCATTATTCGCTTTAGCACGAAGGTGAGCGCTTCAATTGGGACAGCCCTTCTAAAGTCTGAAGTGATCGACACGTCTTCTATAGAAGGTCTGTTGGTGGGTTCATAAAATGAAATAGCTGTTCTAGAAGTCTGTCGGTCGTATTGTTGACTATACCATCACCATAGTGATGTTTTCCAACAGGACTAAGATGGAATACTATTGCGGGCCAAATTAGTCCAAATTGTTTAATATTACCACAGACTTTGAAATACATTGGTAAAGTCCCATTCATATCTGTGCGACCACTGAATCTTTTATTTTGCCTAAACATATGACGAATCCCCATTTCAGAAGCTCTGCCACCCCACCATTCACTTCGGCAGAGGGCGAGTTTATTGGTGAGGGGGATAAGTTTTCAACTCATCTAGCCCTTATAATAAGCCGAGTTATCAACGCAAGTCTTCTATGAAAGGTGGGTCGGTGGGCTCATGCCAAACGTGAAGTACGGTTCCGACTGCTATTGCCGAAGACTAAATGTAATGAGATTGGATTCCCAGGTAAAAGCTTTCTAGTTTTGTCAAAGGTAAACATCCTTTAGAAAAGCAACAATAAAGCAGCAAGGAATGGCTTTCCAAATGACCAGAAAAGCCATTCCAAATGTCCAGGAAATGGCTTTCCAAATGACCAGGAAAGTTCGACCAAAAAAAGAAAAGAGAGAGAGACCAGAAAAGGATGTTAAGATAGAACCGAATGTCACATTTCCTTTTTCTTTCGGGTGTCCGTTCATTTCATCTCTAAGATCACAAGACACAGTTATTTGGTTCGTTTTCCTACAGTCCCATAAGATTAAAAAAGGAACCGTTTCTTCACTGTAGGCTCCGCATATTTCGAGAAAAGTGAACAAATTGGAAAACATCATCTTAAAAGTGATCGCTTATATCGCTTAAGATAATTAGTCAATTTAGGATGTTTTTATTATCCACGACAATTTATGTTTGAACATTTTCGTAATTGATGAAAATACTTTTAACTTATTTATTTTTGTGAGCGATACAACGATCATTTAAAAAAAAAAATTTCTCAAATTGTTTATTTTTAACAAACCAAAGAAAAATCATAAATAAGAGTTTAAAGTGTATTTATTTTCTCCAATAAGAGTTTAAAGTGGACATTATTTCAACTAAGAGGCTGAAGTGTCCTTATTTTCTCAAGTAAGGGTCTAAAGTAAACTTTTTTTTTTTTTTTCAAATAAGAGCTGAAGTAGTCATATTAGTTTTAAATGAAGGCCTGAACTCATTGTTTGATGAAGAGCAATTTCGTCTTTTAAATTTTTTTATTTTTTTCTATTGTTTCTTTACAAAATAAAAAAATAAACTAAAAAAAAAAAAAAAACACACGAGAGGGATCCTTCCCATCTATGGCCATCATGGCGACAATGGCCGGTGACCCTTGCCCAAATCTAGGAGAGGGTCGCCACCCTTTCCCCTCTCTAGCGAGGGCCCACCGGCCCTCACCTAGTGCCCCCAACCTCGGGCTAGCGACCCTCGCCTAAATTTCGGAGAGGGTCACCATCCTCTCCCATCTTTGGCGAGGGCCCGCTAGCCATCGCTGCCACCCATTGATGATAGGGTAACGGCCACAGGTTGGAGGGCTCCTCCCCGCCTCTGTTTTTCCTTTTCTTTTAAAATTTTAAAATTTAAATTTTTAATCTAATTTAATTTAAATTGTATCTGGAATAAAATATCCCTGTTCAATTGGAATTTTTTGCCAACCAGCGAGTCGGCAAGAGTAGGCCATTATTTGAGACTAATATAGCCATTTTAGGCCTTTATTTGAAGCAATGTCAATTTCATGCCGTTATTTAAAAAAAAATAAAGTACTTCCTTGTTTGAGAAAACGAAAGTATTTCGAACGCTTATTTGAAATTTTCCTAGAACCAAATGGAGCCATAAATTTCTTGAATTTGACATAATTTACTTAAAATTATAGTGAGGTTGATTGCACTTAGAGATGGTGATTGTGCTTTATGGATTATGACTTACCAATATGGTCATAACTTATTTGCCCTTGTAACTAGTAATTTACCTTTATGCATCGTAATTTATCTATGGAATTCGTAACAACTATTAATACTTAGTAATTAAGCAATAACCTAGTAAAATACCTCGAATTGTGGTACGTGATGGTAGTTATGCTTAGTAATTATCCTGAATAATTGTAATTTTCCTACCTATCTTTGTAAAATACAAGTTAATAACCATTCTTCACATATAGTAATATATCTAAAACTCTTGTGAGGTTGAATATCCGACCGTCCTGAACTTTCCATGAAAATTGTAATCAACTTGAATTCATGATTGATCTTTTTTTTTTCCTATTCTTAGTAACTTGTCTCTATGATCGTAGCATTACTGCATAATTGAAAGGCCCTATCAGTGAGTGATCCCCATATGTCGTAGTTTTTCTTAAGCAGGTCCCCACCTGCTTTGGACTTTCAGCATTTCAAATGCCGGCATTTGGCCAAGGACACCTCCAAATGCTGAACCAAACACCTAAATTTTTTCCCAAAGGACTTTCGGGGCTGAAAGCCTCTTGGGAATGCTGAACCAAACGGGGCCAATATGTGCACTTATGAGTCATAGTCATGCAACATACAAGTCAGCATTGTGCCTCAAGTCTAAGGGATCTTACACATGACCAAAGCACAAACGATTAGTCATCTCGCTAAAAGCTTTCCATGTTACTAATTCTTCAATGCATGTCATGTTCAGTGAATTTGTCCTAGACAAGTACCTATATTCTAGTTCGGATATCACTATATCCAATAACTTAGGACTCATATCATTTTTGGATTTGGACCAAATAGGTTCAAGAGATGACAGAATTAAGGAATATTGAATGGTGAAGCATGAGAACACACCGGTCTCAACAATATCATTAATATACTCTCAATGATCCATTGACCAAAATTGTTTAAAGATTTAGTTTAACTACAAACCTGTCACACATATTCTTAATCCTTTAAGATTAAGTTCAACCGCGACTGATCTTATGGATTCATTCATATAAATGGGACGCTTCTTTCCCATTAAGTAAATAATGCAACTTAAATCCCTAACATGCAATTATTACGTGGTTGTGTTAAGGCATA
>CM024591.1:45154157-45356637 GCA_014182565.1 Eucalyptus marginata
CTTTTAGATTTATAATGCATGGGAAATGGTCAAAAAAAAATTAAATGAATTTATTTAGGTTTACTGATTTTTCAATCCGATTCGATCCTCTTAGGTGTGATGGGGCTTTTATTAAAGTCATATGCTTGTCTATCTTCCACAAGAACTAGAAAAAAATGAGGTGGAAGACTCGTGCTCCACGACTTGACTACTGACTTCGCTAGTCGCCGTGAATTTTCTACGACATTGCCTCGTACTTGAACGGAACTTCCCAAGGAATCTAAATAGAGAGGGAAAAGAAGGTTATATACGTTGAAACTACTCGGGCGGGTTACGTCTTGTTTGAATGTTGACTTAGACAGGAGACCCGCTCGAAGAGAAAGTGATTGATTGATTGATTGCTCGAGGGTGAGGACAGATTAGCAAAGCAGTATTATTACATCATCAGTAGGTTAATTAGACGAGTACTGGTCCATCTCTCCCTTTCGTCGAGATCGCATTCCCATTAGGGGGAATATAAAATTCAAGTTAAATAATTTAATTCCCATCTCCGACCGTCCTTGTAATTGTATAAAATAAGCATGGGTTGGATGCCTTCGTTCTGATAGATATGCGATTCATTCACCAAACTTGCAAAGACTTATTGGCCTTTCCACATTGCTTGGAGAACTCACGACGATTGGTTTATTATAATGTGTTATCATAAAGAAAACAGTAGGGGTAGTTTCACGCTGGGCGACTGGGATAATAGATGGAGGGATTAAGAGACTTTTAAGAGTTTTGAGACGAGTATATTTTTCCCAACATATGGGTCCTTCCTCTCGAACATTGGGAAAATTTTTCAAATAGTTCTAAATTTATTGTCTTTTTGTCAATTTAGTTCTAAATTTTTCTAATTTTGCTAATTGAGTCATGAACATTTTTACGTTTTGCTAATTAAATCCATTTAGCCAATTTTAATTCGAAATTACTAACGTTAGTGCTGATTGGTATAGATGTGGACAATTTTTATATTTTAAAATTTTGTTCATCTTTTTTTCTTTTCTTTGTCTTTTTTCTTTCTTCCAGACCCAATGAGGGTTGGCCAACCCTTATTGGCCACTAGGTGAGGGTTGCGATTACCGGCAAGGGTTGTGGCCCTTGACCTTTGCTAACCTTGGTAGAATGAAAAGGAAAAAAGAGAAAGAAAAGAAAAAATTATAAAAAATAACCACATTAATGCCGGTTATCCTACGTGACGCTGCTAGCGTCCATGTAAACAATTTCTGATTATAATTGATCGAATTGACTCAATTGGTAAAATTTGAAAATGTTTCGAACTCAATTAGCACATTTGAATGGTTTATGATTCAATTGACAAAAGTGTAATAGGTTTATGACTTTTTGGACAATTTTTGCCTCTAACAGTATATGACCATTTAGTAGTTTTCAAATATCACTGATCTCTATCTCCACAAAATCTATTTAAAGTAACAAGTTAAGAGCATACTTGGTGAACTGGCTCATCTCCTCGGATCAATGTTGTAATACAATCCTTTAGATATCACCCAATCCCAAAGGAAGAAAGGTTGAGAAGAATAACTGAGAGGACACAATGGAAGTTGGAAACTTTTACTCTTCTCCCGACTCTTGGTTTTTATTCCAATTTCATCTCGCCTTATAAAGCTGAGGTTGAGGGTAATGCAGATAATATTTCATAACTAGTATGGCCAACAAAGCATATCACAAACTAGCAGGGACGATTACAGGCCTATCAAACCGACAAAAAGTTGAAGAGACTCGGTACAGACCAATAACACAACAAATTCTATAACTTTATTAAAATAGTCAAGTGAACTCTAAAAGATTCCCCCAACTCATTGATGGATTCATTATATGGGTGGAGATATAGCGTTCAACTACGAAGTCTCTTGAGATTATTAACAATTTCAAAAACTGATTAACTTATTTACGAGAAAGATTCTCATCAGGTAACTTCCAGACCATTTCACCAGATAGAGCTCTAATTTGATTTATTCAAAGTCTCCGACAACTCAGAGACGACTTCCTATTAACTTTCGACTTCGCAATGATCACGAACTTTCCCCTCCAATGTCCCTTCCGAAACCGCTATTATAAATGGCCCCGGATATACACACTGAAACGAGCACACTGCTACATACATCCCCTAGCGATTCCTAGCTAACACCGCTCCAATTCTCTATAATTCTGCACTATGGTTCGTGAAATGAAGATGGTGGACGAGGTCCCCGGCTGGCTCCGTGTCTACGAGGACGGCTCCGTCGACCGGACGTGGACCGGGCCGCCGGAGGCCAAGTTCATGGCCGACCCCGTGGCCCCCCACGAGAAATTCATCGACGGGGTCGCCGTCCGGGACGTCGTGACCGACAGTAAGTCCGGCCGCCGCGTCCGCATCTACCTCCCGGAGGACATCCCGGAGGCCGACTCAGCCAAGCTCCCCGTCATCCTCCACTTCCACGGGGGCGGCTTCTGCATCAGCCAGGCCGACTGGTTCATGTACCACAACACCTACACCAAGCTGGCCGCCTCGGCCCGGGCCATATGCGTCTCGGCCTACCTGAGGCTGGCCCCGGAGAACCGGCTGCCCGCGGCCATGGAAGACGCCTACGCAGCCCTCGAGTGGCTCATTTCGGTGGCTCGGGGCGAGTCCCGGGAGCCGTGGCTCGAGGAGCACGCGGATTTCAGTAGGGTTTTCCTCATTGGAGACAGTTCGGGAGGCAACGTGGTACACGAGGTGGCTCGCAGGGCCGGGGAGGCCGAGGACTTGGGGCCGGTGAGGTTGGCCGGGGCGATCCCGATCCACCCGGGGTTCGTCCGGGCGGAGCCGAGCCGGTCCGAGCTGGAGCACCCCGAGACGCCGTTCCTGAATCGGATCATGATGAACAAGTTCCTCAGCTTGGGGCTGCCCGAGGGCGCGACCAAGGACCACCCGCTGACGTGCCCGATGGGGCGGGCGGCGCCGGCTTTGGAGGGGCTGAGGTTGCCGCCGGTGCTGTTCTGCGTGGCGGAGAAGGACCTGGTGGTGGACACCAATATGGAGTTCTACGAGGCGATGAAGGCGGCGAACAAGGAGGTGGAGCTGCTGGTGAGCCGCGGGATGACGCACAGCTTCTACCTGAACAAGATGGCCATCGACGCGGACCCCGCCACGGCCGAGGAGACCGACCGGCTCTTTGCGTGCGTCAACGAGTTCATCAAGAAGCACTGAGCGGAATCAAAAACCCGACGAATAAAAAATGGCGAGGAATATAGAAAAGATATGTTCTTGGGGTTGTCTTCATGTCGTCCAGTGATTTTTTTTTCTTTTTAAATTTACCCGTTCGTCTGTTTACTGCAATGCAAAGAAGATAAATAGACCAAAATAATAATAATAATAAGGTTTATGTTCGCCGGGAGTGCATTATCGTCTCCTAAACGAGTGGGGGAGTCACGGTGCAGTGTAAGACTTTTCGTTGACTGGTAGTAAGGATTTTACCCACGTGATCGTGTTCTGGCAACGCCTTGTTGTTTCTGTTCCCACCACGAATCGAAACCCACCAAATTGTTTTTGGTCTTTTGTCTGAAGCTTCGAATCGTGGGTTTAAACATTCTAACCGTGACATTAAAAATCAGATTGCTGCTTCAATCGATACAGTCATCTGTCTATCAAATTTCACCGGTTATATGTTGATATTTTCAACCCAAATTAGTAAGAAAAAGATGGGTCTTGCGCATGAAAAGCAGCACTTCCCACTCCACCCACCACCCGGCGGTAAAATATGATGATACTGATGGGACCCTGAACCGAGAAGTGCGGCAGCCATCATGATAGGGAGGGCTCCTCCGGTTTCAGAGCGTACGCGTCTGGCGTGATCGAGGCGCTGTCTTTTCGTCCGCTCGGACACTCCACTCTCGTTCATGTCAGGAAAACGAGATGGTGTTGAGAGGCTGATCTCTTCATCTTATCTCCCCCACCGGCATTTGACGGAAGGCAATGAATGAATCGTACGCTACGCTCTAGTTGCTCGAATATTTCCAGGCGGAGCGGACGGGACGGGGGCTGCTCCTGGTCGTGGCCGCTTAAGGGAAATTGGAATTGAGAGCTATTCGGGTTTTAATTCGTCGCAGCTTTTCGCGATTCGCTGACCCCATCCGACGAAATCTTGACATCGTGTTGGCACGCGTCTTGGCTTTTGACGTGTAGGCCTGCGCGTGCCGTTTTCGTGCATGCCTCCACGTGTACGATCCTCGCTCCACCCCCCTGTGCGGGTCGGGTCGGGTAGCGTGGCTTTACTCGGCGTTCCCCTGTTTCTCTCCATCGTTCTCGTCCGTCGCTCGTCGCGCCGCCATTTCCGCCGCCGCCGTCCTCGTCTCGTGCCGATCTTCGTTAAATCTCTCCCCCAAATCGCGGTCGCTTCCGTTTCTGGAAGACGCCTCTCCTGCCTTCTTCGCTAATTCCGACCGTCGTTCCGGTGAGCATCTTCGCTGTTGCTCCTCCCTGCTTTTTTTCTCTGCTCCGATTGCACGAAAGCCCTAATCGCCGTCACTGAGATCTTCCGTCTCCGATCGAGGTCGACTCTGGCAACAGGCATGGCAAGCCCAAAGCCCTTGATCTCTGGTGGTTGCCCACCCCTCCTCTGTCTCGCGAATTATGGTGTCGGAAGTTTGCTCTAGGATCACTCTTCCATGATATCGTTCCGTGCATGTTTGTCATCTGTGTCGAACTAAAGTACTGGCCCAAAAGGAATGCGCTTTTGATATTGTCGGATTTCGTACCGATCATCTTGCTTTTGACAGCCTTCGTCTCATAGGGTTGGCGATATGCTTGATTTGTAGTGTCCTCGGCGGTCAATTCGCGGATTGCAATTAGCTCAATTGGTCATCTTGTGGGGAAACAATTGTCCCATGGTTGCTTCTGAATATCCCATGGACAGCAAAGATCACATCCCTGTGGAAGCAAAGAAGATGTTGCAGTCGTTGGCTTCCGAGTGGGATGATGTGCTCGATTCGAATGCATTACAGGTGATCCGACTTAAGGGTGCCATGACCAATCAAGTCTTCCAAATAAAGTGGCCCGCCAGAAAGGATGGAGTGCCACGAAAGGTCCTAGTTAGGATTTATGGTGAGGGTGTGGACGTGTTCTTCGACAGGGACAACGAGATCCGGACTTTTGAGTTTATGTCTAAGCATGGGCAGGGGCCTCGTCTGTTGGGTAGGTTCTCTAATGGGCGAATTGAAGAGTTCATCCATGCACGGGTAATTCTCTTCCCTATCTAGGTAGATTCTTGGGCATTCAACTTAGGAAGGAACGCATTATCATGGTCCTCAGGGATTTAAGATGATGTTGATGTTGCTAGTTATAGGATTTAGGATTTGGAGTTTTGATGCGCTGATGGGATCTTTTATAGATGGATATAACAAGTGCTTAAACTGTTGTTTGGGAATCAATTTGTCAGATATATGCCAAGGTCAGATATTTCTGTTAGCTTTTAGAGTCTTCACTGGTGTTTCAGTATCATAATTATTGAAAATTATTTGGATTGTTACACCGATTAAGATACTTGGGGTTGCGTGCAAAACACGAAGGACCTTTATTCCTCAAAGGACATGTCATGGGCAGAATTTGAGTACAGTAGTGCTCTGCTTGGGCATCACTTCTTTTTTATCATCATGTTGATGAATGATTCTCGAACAAAATCATTCGTAAAATCATAAGGACAGATTTGCTTAGTTTCATGTCATTCATAGCTCGACAAAAGTTTTTCTTGCGTCACTTGGTGGTTGGTATGATGTCGCTTTTTGGAAAATCAGGTGCATATTATTCATCACCTACATCAGAGGTTTGTAAATAGTACTCTTTGCCAACTTGAAATCAAGAGAACGTGGGCAGAATAAGCTTCTTTTAAATTTGTTGATCTTATTATTTGTACATAACAACAAGAATTGAAAACTAAGCTTATCTAAATCTGTGGATTACAGACACTTTCAGCTCCTGATCTGCGTGACTCTGAAATTTCTGCTCATATAGCTGCTAAAATGAGGGAATTCCATACTCTGGATATGCCCGGTCCAAAGAATGCTGTTCTCTGGGATAGACTAAGGTATTCATTTCTCTCGTTGCCTAAAAGAGGTGTTCCATTCTTTTCTTGTAACTCATGCCTTTGGGGAAGAGGAAGTGTGACTGCTTTATGTGTCTCACTCATATATAATTTCTATCTCAAGACCTAGCTAGAATAAATTCTAACTTTGATATCAAGAATGTCAGTGGAAAGAAAGTGATCATCCATGCCCTTGTTAATGTTCCAGAAAGTGGCTGCAGGCAGCCAAGGATATGGCTACTTCGGAAGAAGCAAAGGCTGTAAACTTGGATGCCATTGAGGATGAAATTGTTTTGCTGCAAAGGGAGCTGGCGGGGAAGGAACATATAGGATTCTGCCACAATGATTTACAGTATGGTAACATAATGATGGAGGAAGACACTAAAGCAATAACCATTATTGTAAGATATTTTGCTGCATCCTTCTTTTTTATTCATTTTGATGCCGGTATATAAGATTGCATTGTGAATACTGAAGTGTCAATGCCAACGAATAGTCGTGACACTAGTGCAGATTATACAGAGAAAAAAAATGTTTTTTACCTCATCCTTATGTTTTCTGCTCCACTACAACATTGCCCTTTTTCTTACAATAAAGAAATTTCCTTAAAATGAGCTCTCCTTCTTCATTTCCCATGTTGAAGCTGAACAGATAAGAAACCTCTGATAAGATTATTATTCTCATTTTTCTCCATCTCTTTCACCTCATCAGGACTATGAATATTCCAGTTATAATCCCATTGCCTTCGATATTGCAAATCATTTCTGTGAGATGACTGCTGACTATCATACCGAGACTCCTCATATTTTGGACTTCGGAAAATATCCCGGTGAGCAGTTTTTGTTTGTGGGTTCTCTGCTGTTTCTTCCTTGGTCATTATCTATCTCAAATAGAAGTGCTTTTTCTAAAACTATGACTGCTAACAGGTTTAGAGGAGCGCCGAAGATTTATACGAATATATTTGAGTCATTCAGGTATGATTCTTTATATGTCTCTTCGCGGTTTGTTGCTAGGCTTGTAGTCTAGGAAAAAGCATGTTAAGTTGCATTGCACTTTCTGTTTTTTCCTCCATTTTATTTTCTGTGCATGCCTTGTTGAATCTTTTTCGCAGAGCAAGATTGAGCACCGATTTATTACTAAACCTATTGAAGCATTGTACTTTTAGGGCACACTGAACTAGCTCTTCAACATTTGGTTAAACAACTTAATTGATGTATAATCTCTTCCTGCTTGTATGGCACAAGATGCAAAGTATGAATCTTTTCATCGTCTGGAGTAAATATTTATCATGTTCTCTATTTGAACATGCTGACTTAATCTTTTAGACTTCAATGTGTGACCTGAAAGTGTTAAAACTTTGTGCAGGTCATGTGCCAAGTGAGGCTGAGGTAGAGCAGCTGGTCCAAGATGTTGAGAAGTATACACTGGCGAGTCATCTATTTTGGGGCCTGTGGGGAATAATATCGGTAGGTACTTTAATGTTAGCCCTGATTATATAGCGAAATTTGTGGCTCACTGGTGGGAATGGCTGTGCCAGTGAGACCAAGCATATTCCTTATTAATGTGAAAGCCCTTTTATCGACACGTGATAACTAGAGTTTTGACTGTTGATGGCTGCCCTTAAAGCTTATTCAATATGCATGTGGTTTTCAGGAGCATGTGAATGAAATTGACTTTGACTATATCGGATATGCAAGGCAGAGGTTTGAACGGTATTGGTCGACCAGACCCATTTTGTTGAGCTCACATGGAACTTCTCCCTCTGATGGTGCGACAGACAGCTAGACGTAGCCTCAAATTCTGAAAAAATTTGTTAATTTTATTTGCAGTGTGTACATACAAAACCGTGTAGAAGTACACTACCCCAGGTTTTTTGGCTCATGATGCATGGTTTGATGAGATTTATTAGGAAACAAGAAAGTAAAAAAGACATGGTGAGGTGAGGATTTTGCTTGTAATAAAAATGCCAATCTCTTGGGTAGCATTACCTTTGAACTAATAATGTCTATCGATTGTGTATTTTTGTAGTTGTTTTGCAGTTTTGGTGTTAGTATCTCTCTTTTGGTATTTACTCTGTGAAAAGTCTTATCGTTTAACGTTTGGGCATTTGATGTCTTATCTTCTTGGTTGCCTTGCCCTTCTACCTCTCACACATTCAGGTTTTTAGATGACATATACCTCGTCATCACACTTTTGACTTTTCAATTCATGCGCAAGAGCAAATTCGATTACCTCGTTGCTTTGCTTTCGCTATTGAAGTAGAGAGATTAAGTCCTTTGATAACTCCTTTTTGGGCATGGAGATCTGTAGTTTTAATAGTTAGTGTCATCTCTGTTGCCTCTGTGGTATGCGTGCTTCGTCGTCTTTGCTGAGACGCAGAGTCTCTGCAGAATTAGAACGAAACGAAGCAATGGTTTGACTGAGCACGCTTGTTCTCACGTTAAATTTCAGAAGAGATTTTGTTCAGCAGCCGTCATGTGCTTGCTAAACATTTTTTATAAGAAAAGCTTGCCGGGTTCAACGTCAAGTTTCTAATCAGAACAAATATATAATCGATTTGGAATACATTTTCCTAATAATATTTACTTGTATCTATTATAAAAATGAGTGAATGGAAAATAGTTATATCGTGTACGGAGATGTTTAGAGAAAAATTGTTGTCGATAATAAAAAATATTTTCTATACACTAAGTGATTAAAAAATATTTTTCAAATTTTTTTTTTTTAATTAATGTCATGAAAATCTTCAAACTGATACATTGATGATAAATTTACCCTAAAATAAATTTTTAACCACCAAAAATCTTAAATTAATATACATGTAACATATTTATTTTCCTTTAAATATTGCTATTAAATTGCTAACTTGGATGCCTATGTAGCAAATCCAAGCGGATCAATTAACGGTTACATACCATATAAAAAAAAAAAACTTAAAGTAATATACACGTGATAAAATTATCCAAAAATAATCTTTGAGTCATCGAAAACTCTAAATCGGTACACATGTTGTTAACTATGATGAAAAGTTTAATTATAGTCATTGAAAACTCTCGTCAATGCCCGGCAAGGGCTGCAAGCCTCAGTCGGCAACCCCCCACCAACCTAACAATAAAAAAAAAAAAAAAAAAGTAAAGTAAAGGATGAAAAGAAAACAAAAAAGAAAAAAGAAAGTAACAATATCAAAATTTTAAAAAAATATCAAAATAATATTAAAAATTACCCACGCCAACATCAACCTTGCCACGTAACATAGCTGGTGTCTACTTCAGTGATTTCCAGTCAAAATTGATTAAATGGACTTAATTGACAAAACATGAAAAAATTTAAAATTCAATTGACTCAATTAAAAGTTTTGAAATTGAAGTGGTAAAAGTGCAATACGTTTATGTTCTTTTTGATAATTTTCCTAATTATACCAAATTTTTTTCCAATTGAATTACAAAGCGATTTTGGATTAGCATGTCTCATTTAAATTATTTATCAACATTTATTTTGTTTAATCTCATTTGATGACTTTTCTTTTTTTAATCATTTCCAAATTTGGCACCTCTAACTGCAAGATGTTGGAGTATCAACATATAAACACCAACCTATTTCGAATAAAATTTTTGCAACTCTTCTTTGTAGAATCTCAGCTTATCATTGACAATATCAGGAGGATATTTTGCTAGCAAAATTAAGTCATTCCACTATAAGCATGGCCAACAAAAGCTTATAATGGTTCTTAGGATCATTGTGATGAGTATTGTGCAACCCGACCAACAACCAATGTTTGCCTAAGATGATACTATGGAATGGACATGCCAAACACTTCTGAGTCACAAACATCTTCACAAGATCCAACTTCATTATCTCAAGATTTATGAGGCGAACCTACTATCACAAGATCCTTTTGATCATAGTAAATTATTGCTAACACTTAGTCTAAGCTCTAACAGAGAAAGTCTATCACTCCAGCTTGGGAGTCTAACCAAAGCTAGCATTCCAACATGTTCCACTTATGTTTCAACAAGCTCTCATCAATCATCCAAAAGATAAATGTTATCTGAATTAAATGTGGAAGCTACTCCAGCAATTGAAAAGGTAGAAAAACTCCTTAAAGCACTCAAACAACAGTATCCAAAGAGAACCACTCTTAATCTTCCCGACATCCCATCCAGTTCTTATCAGCCCCTAGATGATATAGGTACTGAACATCTCGAAGCTCTAGAAGTCTAAAGACTTATAGAGAATACATGAGGCAAAAGGATGGACATAACTCAGACACTTCAGATGATAACGAGCCAATTCGCAAGTACAACCTATAAAGAAATCTGAAGTATCTTCACATAAAGAAGAAAGTGAATAAGAGGAAAGAAGTCAAAAGCAACTCAAAAGAAAGTCTCATAAGCCATGTGAAGGATAAGAAAATTCACTTGAGGCAAAAGGTGCGTTTGGTTCGGATTTCCGGGGGCTCAAGCCTAAAAGCCCCTTGGGAAAATCTTTGAGCCGTTTGGTTCAACTTTGAAGCCGGCATTTCAACTCGCTTCAAAATCTTTGAAAGCCCAAAGCTAGTAGGGACTAGCTTTGGGCATGAAAATGCTAAAATTATTTTTCCCTTCTAAAACTACCATCACTAATTCTTCATATTTCCGATTTTGCCCATGATTATTTCTTTTTTAATTGAAAAAGGAGGCAGCCCTTCGCCGGTCCGAGGAAGGGCTATGGCCGCCGGCAAGCCAGATTTGGCGCCGGTGGTTGTCGGTTGAGGTTGCCCGACCCAAGCGGCGGTCGCCTAGGTTGCGCGCCCCCGGGTCAAGCGACTCTCGCCGGAGGTCGCCCGACCTTAGGCTACCTCAGCCAATGGTCGCCGACGCCGAGATCGGCTCGTTGGCGGTCGTAGCCATTTGCCAGTCCGGCGAAGGGTTTAGTTCAATTTTCAAAAAAAATAAAAATAAATAAATAAATAAATATATATATACCTATCAAAGCCCATTGCGAAAGTTTTTTTTATCAAACGCACATTCAACTCAAAGTTCATTTGCAAAATTTTTTTACCAAACGCAATTACATTTCCCAAGTAGCTTTGGGCTTTCAGCATTTGTATTGGACTCAAAGCCCATTGCAAATCTTTGAACCAAACGCAAAGCCTCAAAGTACTGTAGCACAAGTATTGTTCATGTACTTTTTGGCATTGTTCATAGCACCGTAGCACACTATAGCAAAAGTGAAAAATAAGGGATGAGGGTCTTTCAAGAGCAAAATTTAGCTTGTCAATATACGGGTCAAATAACTGGCCATTGCCTCCTGCCAAAAGGTGTATGTAAGAGTTTGTAGAACTATTGGTGATTTCGAACTATCACCAATAGTCATATGTATGTCTTTAGTGTCTGCCTATGTAAGAAAGCTTGTACATGAAAAGAGGAGGGGAACACACCCTCCTTAGAAATAATATTATGTGATTTGCTATGAACTACTAATATGATTCTTTAAAAATAGGGATATTTTGATTAATCCTAATAGTATGTTTTGCACTTGCCACAATGTGGAACATATGCATCAAAATTTATTACCCTAAAATTTTCTATGATATGAATCAAAAAATGAAAAGGAATTTGGTGCCTAACAAACAATCCATATTTTGAGGCCAAGGAAGGACCATGCGTGTGAAATATCATACTTGCCACAAATTCTATTTTTGTTTTCCCTAGCTCGTATCATAGGTCGATATTTTGAGGATTATTCTGCCCATCTAAGGATGCAGAATCTGCTTCTACTTGAACTTCAGCATCCGAGAAAATGAGGACATGTCGAAAATTGACCTATGATACGAGCTAGGGAAAACAAAAATAGAATATGTGGCGGGTATGTTATTTCACATGCATGGCCCTTCCTCGGCCTCGAAATAGGAATTGCCAATTTTCCATCAAATTCTTTTTCATTTTTTGAATTATATCATAGAAAATTTAGGATAGTAGAATTATGATGCATAGGTTTCATATTGTAGCAAGTGCAAAGCATACAATCAAGATTAATCAAAACATCCTAAGTTTTAAAGAATTATATCAGGCATAAAGGAAGAAAAGAGAGTTTTTAGGTATTCATAACTAACCACATAATATTGTTTCTAAGAAGGGTGCGTTCTCTCCTCCTTTTCATGTACAAGCTTTCTTATATAAGCAGACACTAAAGACATACATATGATTAATGGTGATAGTTCGAAATCACCAATAATTCTACGGACTCTTCAGACACCTTTCGGTCGATAATGGCCAATCATTTGACCTTTTATACAAAGTAGGACGTTACTCCTGACAGACCCTTATCCTTTCTTTTTCGCTTTTGTTACAGTGTGCTACGGTGTTATAAACAATGCCAAATAGTACTTTTGCTATAGTACTTTGAGTAAATTTTCTTCTCCTTCATGTGGCTTATCAAACTTTCTTTGGGATTGCTTTTGACTTCTTTCCTCTTCTTCACTTTCTTCTTCACGTAGAGATACTTTAGATTTCTTCCCCAGTTATACTTGCAAATTGGCTCATCATCATCCGAGCTATTTAAGTCATGTCCATCATTCTGCCTCTTATATTCCCTTATAAGTCTTTCGACTTCTAGAGCTTCAAGATGTTCAATACCTACATCATCTAGAAGTGGATGGCATATCGGGAGGAATAAGAGTGCTTCTCTGCGGATATTGTTGCTTGAGTGCTTCAAGGCACTTCTCTACCTCTTCAATTGCTAGAGCAACTTATGCATTTAATTTGAACGACCTTTGTCTTTTGGATGATTGATGAGAGCTTGTCGAACATTAGTGGAACATGCTAGAATGCCGGATTGGGATAGATTCCCAAGCAGGAGGGATGGACTTTCTTTGTCAAGGCCTAGAGCGAATGCAAGATGTTGAAGTATCCACATATAAACCCCAACATGTTCTAAATGAGATTTTTACAACTCTTCCTTATAGAATTTCAATTTATCATTGATAGTATTCGGGAGTTGTAGAGGATATTGTATTGTGCCAATGCAATCAAGTCACTCCATTATAAGCATGGCCAACATAAGTTTATAATGTTTCTTGGGATTAGTGTAATGACTATTGCGCAATTCGACCAACGATCAATGCTTGCTTAAGAAAATATTACGGAATGGATGTGCCGGACACTTATGGGTCACAGACATCTTCACAAGATCCAACTTCATCATCACAAGATTCATTGAGCCAATTATTGTCACAAGATCCTTTTGATCATAGTGAATTACAATTTGCACTCAGTCTAGACCTTGACAAAGAAAGTCCATCACTCTAGCTTTGGAATTTACCCCAACCCTACATTTTAATATGTTCCACTGGTGTCGACAAGCTTCAACAAGCTCTCATAAGTTATTCAAAAGACAAAGGTTGTCCGAATTAAATGTGAAAGTTGCTTCAGTAATTGAAGAGGTAGAAAAGCTCCTCGAATCACTTAGATAACAATATCTAGAGAGAAGCACTCTTAATCCTTCCGACATCCCATCTAGTTCTTATCAGCCCTTGGATGATACAAGTACCGAACATTTTGAAGCTCTAAAAGTCAAAAGACTTATTAGGGAATATAAAAGGTAGGAAGGATGGACATGGCTCAGATAGTTTGGACGATGACATGCCAAATCGCAAGTATGATTTATGAAGAAATCTAAAGTATCTTCACGTGAGAAAGAAAATGAAGAAGAGGAAGAAGCCAAATGCAACCCAAAAGAAAGTCTAATATGCCATGTGAAGGAAAAGAAAATTTATTCAAAATACTATAGCAAAAGTACTATTCATGTATTGTTTGGCACTGTTCATAACATTTTAGCGCACCATAACAGAAGCGAAAAAAATAAAGGATAAGGGTCTATCAGGAGCAAAATTCTAGCTTGTCAGTATAAGGGTTAAATTATTGGTCATCGATTAAAAGGTGTTTGTAAGAGTCCGTAGAATTTTGGTGATTTCAAACTATCACCAAAATCACATGTATGTCTTTAGTGTCTGCCTATATAAGAAGGTGTGTACATGAAAAGAGAAAAAGAACGCACCCTTCTCCCTAGAAATAATATTGTGTGGTTTGTTATGAATCCTTAAAAACTTTCCTTTTTTTCCTTTTTATCTGATATGATTCTTTAAAACTTGAGATGTTCTGATTAGTCTTGGTAGTATGCTCTACACTTGTCATAATGTGGAATACAAGCATCATAATTCTACCACCCTATAATATGAATCAAAAAATAAAAAGAAATTCAGCAATTAACTAGTAGTCCCTATTCTAAGGTCGAGAAAAAGCTATGCATGTGGGATAGCATGCCTGTCGCAAATTCTATTTCGTTTTTCTTGAATCATATCACAAGTCAATTTTCTAGTTAAAAAGGAAAAAGAAAAAAGAAAGTAAAAATATATAAATTAAAAAAATAAAAAAAAATTATTAAAATTTATCAACATCAATGTCGATAATCACGTAGAACAATAAATATTCACATCCGCGGTGTCTAGTCAAAATTACCAAATAAACTCAATTGACAAAACGTAAATTAAAATTCAATTGGCACAATTAAAAGTTTTAGAAGTTAAATTGATAAAATTGTAATAAGTTTAGGAGTTAGTTTGATAATTTTCGTGATTGTCACGTGAATGAATTATCAATTTTTTCCCAATTAAATCACCCAGTGATTTTGGATCACGACCTTCCATTTAAATTATTTATCAACATTTATTCTGGTTTAATCTAATTTCTCGACTCCTTTATTTATATCATTTCCCATTTTATTTACTACCAAAAAAATAAAAATCTGCGGATTCCGGCAACGCAGATGTCGACACGTAACCCGCGCAATATCCACTCGAACGTCGAGCGAACCGCAGACCACAGCAAATGCTGCTCCGCCTCTGGTGAAAAATCATCAGTCGAGCTTTAAGAAAACGAAGAAACAACAACCAAAAAAATCGAATCTTGCGGCTCTCGATCTGAGCTCAGCCCCCACAGGAAATCTTACGAGCGTTTCCGTGCGGGATTCGTGGGTGGGGAACCGCGAAGTCATGGCGTGCGCATCGCAGGCTCTGATGAACACGCTGATATCCGCGAACGGGTGCACGTTCAACCCGTCGCCGAGGTTCTTCTCCGGGAGGCACCGACCCCTGAGGAGGCAGGAGCCCAAGTCCTTCGCCGTCCGGGCCTCCGCCGATGATGCCGACTGCAATGTGGAAGAGTGTGCTCCCGACAAGGAGGCAAGTGTCCCCTTGGTTTCTCTGGCTCTCTGTTATTCTTGTGCTTGATTTGGAGGGAACGAAAGGAAAAAGGAACGGCGTTTGATGTTTTACGGCATGGGTTTTGGGTGTTCATGTTCGTGTATATTTGTGTACGCAATGATTTCGTGTCTGAACATGAAATTTGGTTGTTTATGCTACATGGGTCTTGCATTTGGGCTTGAATTGGTTACATTGTATGCTAGTATCGGTCGGTGTTCTGGGTTTGATGTAGCTGGAGAACTATTTCTCAACTTTGAGTATGTGAATTTCGATGATGATGGGGAATGGACTTCTTGGTGTAGTCCAGTTCCTTTTGAGATGGTGCACCTCCTGTGGACATTTCATTCTCAGAAAACACAGCTTTCTTTGGTATAAGTTCCATAGCTTGATTGGTGGACATGAGAAGCTTGTTTGTTTATGGTTATTAAAGCTGAACTGCCTAATTTTAAGCCAGAAAGATGAGCTTTGATGTTCATGGCGTGGTTTCTTTTCTTTTATACTTGATTGTTTTGGATATAAGGTGCTATTTTTGCTTTTCGTGGTCATGTAAAGCTGAATAAGGAAATTTCTTGTTAATGAAATGATTATCGATGTATGTAAATGCTTTTGGCTTTTTATGATTGTGTCAAGCTGAAGAATATGAGTTCGCTTTAAGATACTTTGATGTCTGCGGCATATGGGTCTTGCTGTAATTCATATAAGAGGAAGTTTCGACTGTTTCTGGTTTTATATAGATGGAGAATGGGAATAAGTCTACTGGTTGGAAATGAACAGGTAGGAAAAGTGAGCATGGAATGGTTAGCAGGAGAGAAGACCAAAGTGGTGGGCACCTTTCCCCCAAAGACGAAAGATTGGAGTGGATATGTTGAGAAGGACACTGCTGGTCAAACCAACATATACTCTGTTGAGGTTTGTGAATGATCTATTGGTTTACTAATTCTGCACTTTGTCTCTCCTCTTTCAGCAGTTATGTTCCTCTGGCATGATGCAGGAATTAGATTATGCTAAGCTCAAATTGGTCAATGGGATTTCAATCTATGATCTGTTCCATGCTTCTCATTTTTTCTCGATTGTATCAGTTCTTAATTTCTGATGGGGCATTACCATTTTAGAATTTAAAGTGATAGCATTAGAATTCTTGAAAGGAGTCCGAATTCACAAATTCAGCTTTCTCTCTCGTACCAACTTCCCACCGTGTAAGTGCCATGAATAGTAAGAATTCAAGAGGCTTTTCCAAAGGCTCTTTTCCTTTGGGGTACTCCCACAACACTATGAAGCTAAGTCGGAAGTCTCTGAAACATGATACTTTGGGTAACATCCATTGGGTCACTGGTACTCTACTACTGTTTCAACCGGTTTTAAAATTAAACCTTATGAAAAAAAGCTTGTTCCATTTCTTTTGCAGAGCAAATTTAAAGTGATAAGAACCAGATGGACACAACCAGCTGTGTTTCCGTGGGATCATTCTTTATGTCTAGTTTCTTGGACCATTAGTATAGATGTAGGTTCTTCTCCAAGTTTTAAATTATGCAAAAGGATTATTAACATCATAAGCTAGAGCCCCGTCTATTATCTACCTACTTCAACTTCGATTCATAGTGCCTATTCTTTCTGTTTCTCTGTTTCTTACCTCTCTCTCCATTTTACGTGGCCTGTTTAGGTGAATAATTAACTTTTCTCAATGCGTGTCTTCGTAATGCATCAGCCTACAATTTACATAGCGGAAAGTGCTATAAGTTCGGGAACTGCGGGTTCATCTGCTGATGGAGCTGAAAACACGGCAGCAATTGCTGCCGGTCTCGCTCTTATTTCCATCGCCGCTGCTTCATCAGTACTCCTCCAGGTCAGCAAGAACGAACCCCAGGTGCAGAGGGCCGCATACTCCGGGCCATCTCTAAGTTACTACATCGACAAATTCAGCCCGCCAGAAATTATCCAGGCGTCGGTGCCAAGCCAAATCGAATCTGCAGTAGTGGCACAGCCAGAAGTGTCTGCCCCAGAAGTTTCACAGATTCAAGCTGCTTCTAGTGATCAGCCCGAGGCATCGTCGTGAATGTGAAAATTGGAGTTTCTTGTGGGGAATTCAGGCTCTGTTTTGTTGAGGGCTCTTCTTCTGTACTGTAAATGTAGAATATAATCTCTCTGATATGGTTTGTGATGTTCGGTTTAGTCTAAAAGGAAAGAGCAAGGAATGTTTTGTTACTTCAAATATTCTACTCATTTGATGCATAGTGGAAACCAATCGGCCCTGTTCTTACATTTCACCTGGTGCATGTAAGTACTGTCGATCTTCATTCTCAAACCATGTCGGCTCAGGTGAGATCCATGTGATATTATAGATGTAGCGGATGCTCTCAAACATTTAGGATAGAAATGAATAATTGAAAGTAGAAAATTTGTTTCTTAACGGTAGGATACATTTCCTTTTGCCTTTTTCACATTTTATGACCAGACATTTTGAACTTTTTTTAAAATAAAAATTTAAATACCTGAATTTTCCAGGACATATAAATCCCACCACGTGAATTCACATATAAATTTATTAATTTTTTAAAAAATTTATATGGTATTCTAAATTTTGATGGACAAGTGAAAAAAAAAATGAATAAAGTACTCTTACTTTTAATTAGGCCTGTTTGTTTGGCATTAAACAATAGTAATAAGTACTCTTTCACGTTGTGCTTTCCCTATTAATATTTTATAAGTTCAATTTGAATTTCCAAATATATATATATATATATATGATTGGTATTTTGAAAACCCGACTTCATGTCGAATTTAGAGAACATTTTTGACCTACATAATCTATTTAACAAATCTTTTTGTTAGGAATCGGATATCTCATCCACCTAAGGGCTGTATTTAAGAGTTTATAATTAATGACTAATGGGAACTCCTCTTTCTAGTTCAGCATTTTTATTGACATAGAAAGCGAAACAGACTCCATGGTGATTGACTTTTTTCTTATGAGTTTTTATTCAAGAGATCTTGTATTTCTGCTTGGCAAAATTTTAGAACTTCTTGGTTCATTTGTGTAGGGCGAGCTTTTGTAGGTATTTTGTTTTCAGAAAAATCATGTTCATAAGGTAAATCAACAATATGTTTTTTTCTTTCCCAAAAAGCATTGGGTAAGGAAGAGCATATGGTTTTTCTATGTTTTTTGTAAAGAAGTTATTTTTTCTATAACATTTGGTTTTGTAAGATTTTCTTCTATTCTTTTAAATTCTAAGTCTTCTTTTAAGAATTCAAGTTGGTTTTCTTTGTCTTTTATAAGGCAGTTGATTTCAGAAATAGAATGTTCTTGTAAAATGTTTAGGCTTCTCTTTTGTGGTTTTGTTATGAAGTTGAAGGTGATTTTTTCTGTTCAAAGCATAAGTTTCAATACCTTCATTAGTGACTGAAAAATGTTGGATTAATTGTATGAAAGGTGTCCCAAGAATTACCTGTTGTCTCATGTTTTTGACTAAAAGAAAAGATATTTTGTAGGACATTTGATATTTTATTATTAAAGCTTCTGGTAGTTTGTATTGTATATTTAGTTTGTCTCCTGAGGCTGATTTTAGAGATTCTGACGTTTTATCAAAGTATTTGGTTGGAACAATGCCTTCTTTAATACAGTTGAGGTCAGCTCCTGTATCAAAGAGTGCTGTTGTTTCAATAGTAAATTCATTGTTGAAATATATATATATGATTTCAAACATCAATATTTATATACTGTAAAAGTTTTGGATTATTCATCTTAAAATAAAATTAAAGTGCGTGGCTCGCAATTATTTTGATCATATAGAAATTAAAACATAAAAGTCACAACAAAAGTCCAAATAAATAGAAAATCATTCCAGACCTTATTAAAAGGTCGGTTACAAAGTTATATAATTTTTAAATTACCTTGTTAATTCGTCACTGTGAAATCAAAAGTTGCATTGTCCATACCAAATCCAAACATTTGATCCCGTCCGTACTATGCTGGATCAAATGTTTTGTAGGTCGAATCGAAACAGCACGTTAATCATCGCTTATCATAATCAAGCCGTAAATTTTTTTAAATTGAGACCGAGGGAAAATAAATAAATAAAAAAGAAGAGAAAAATAAATACTTTATCATGTGCAAAACGGTGGAGGGAACAAGCCTGTTTGGCGCCAAATCACTCTCGCTCTCTCTCGTTCTCTTCACTGCTTCTGCTTCTGCTCGTCTCTGCAGAGCAGCTGCCGCAGCTCGATGGCGAGTCTAGGGTTTCGCCATCCTCAGTTCTCCGAGGTAGCTTTTCTCTCCTCTGAATCCGTCTTTTCTTCGTGCCGATTCCTTGATTTGATTGGATTGGATCGGCGGGATCGTTCGTTTGATTCCGATTCGCAGGATCTTGTTTGGTTACCGGATTGGCTGCAGCAAAATCAATCGGAATTTCCTGCGGAGCAGCCGTTCGAGGTCTGTTTGATGATTAGAGCGCCACCTAGTTTTCCGTTTCCGCTAATTCCCTCGATCGATCGCTCAGAATATAAGTCGAATCGCTCTTTTTGAAACAGGACGCGGCGCTTTTCGAGAGAATGTCGGTGAAGAGAGGTGGTCGGGATTATCGTCAGAGGATGAAGGTGGATACGCCGGTTGCCGTTTGTTCTTGTCCGGGGAAGATGGTTCGCCGTTCTTGTCAGGGGGAGAAGATGGTTCACCAGGGAGCTATGCTCAGTCTCCTGGAAAAGTAAGTTCGCCCGTTCTTTAACTATTTAGAAGAAGAGCTTTGTCGACGATGAAGCCTCCAAATATTATTTTTTTTTCCTTTCTAATCGGTAGTCTGACCTAGCTACCTGTGTCTACGCACGAGAGGGAAGAATTTCGCTGTGTCATCGACCGATTATGTTGCTCAGGCATGGAATTTCACTGAGTTTGTGTGCAAGTCTGTAATCATGCCACAACGCGGCACTTGTTGTCCATGAGTTTCTGGCTCACAGATTATTTGGGCTGGGAAACAAGAACTTCTGTATACGATTAGTCTACTTTTTCAGTTTAAGAGGAGTATGGGTTTAGACAGTCACACAGATGGAGGGTTCTTGATTGTACGGGTTGTTGACAGATAGACATAGAGAGGAAAGGTTTCTGCTGCGCTACTCATGCAGATGTCTCCAATTTGCATTTATCAATTTCACCAATTATGCTGGTTTCTAAAAGAACTTCCCATTCTAAGAAAGTTTGGTTCCTTTTGGATCAAATGCTTGATCTCATGGTTTTTGGAGCTACCAAATTATCTAATTTACTAATAATTGCGATCATTTTGATTAGAGCACAAATTGGGGGCATAGTTCATTCTAAAGGATAAAGAATGTTCTTTACCTTGCAGGTGCTTCATTTTCACCTACGATTCTCGTACAACAGCAGCTCACAGTCACAGTGTACCAAAAGCCAAGAATCTAAGGCATCTCTGACAGGGATTCAGTCTTCAAAAAGTACCCAGATTCAACGAGTTGAAAATGCATCTCAACCTGTTGAGAAGGTTAGAGGAAGGGTGCATGGAGAGAACTTGAGAAGACATCTCAAGGATGCAGATCTTGATGCAGCAGTTGAACTCTCAATTGCTGCATCTGAAGCTATGGCTATACATGAATTGGTAGAGAATGATTCAGCTTTAAAATCTCTACCTGCAGCAGCTGTTGTGGAGGTTGCACTTCAGGTGAAGGAAGCACGCTTAAAGGGATTGGAAGAGGTGTCCAATTCTGTGATCAAGAGGACTGAAGAGGATATAGACTTGGATGATATTGCTATGCTAGATGCTTTTAAAGATGTAGGGCTGTCTTTCATTGACTACAATGAGCGAGGCATGAGTGATTTTGACATTTCTCAAGTCAAAGAAACTCCATCATCTCAAATTCATTGTGAGAATGGTTCCCCAAGAGAGGAGACAAGAATTGATTTCAATAAGATGAATGCACAGAATCATGCTCATGATGTTTCAGCTCTTGATAAACAACCAGAAAGTGACTCTTTATTAGAGTACTCCCAATATGAGTGCAGAAAAAGCGCTTTTGGTGATAAAGATCAGGGTTCACCCACCTTCGATGTGGCAAGTCATGTTGACACTATGCTGCATCAGTCAGCTCTGAAAGAATCATTTGTTTTAGCTGTGGAAAAGGTAAGGGTGTCGTTTTTCTCCCTCTGTTTTATTCATGATAACTTCTGAAACCTTCAATTATCTCCTTAAAAGAAAATAAAGAGATGGTTTAACCTTCTAATTGGTGTCGCTCAATGACCAAAATGCAATGCTATGTGGAAGGTTGGTTCTGGCATGGTGGAGAATGCCTTATGTGAACGACAAGAGGAATCATTTGTTAACAACATCTCTCAATGTACTGGTAATATTGGTGAGCTTGTATCTTCTCTTTCCATGACCCTCTAGCCTCATCTCAAATTAACTCACTTATGTTGCTGTACTTTACCTGCAGGAGAATATAGACAAGTATATCTAACTGAAGAAAGATTCCAGAGCCGTTGGTTAGGTGGTTGGTCCGCGAAGGTAGTATAAATCTTTCCTGTTCACTGAGCTTTCAATAGGAGATCCATGCAGTCTGTACTTTGTTACTGCTTCATCACCTCCAAAATGACCGATGGTTGTGTCAGTTTTCATTGCCACAACAGGAATTGTGATGTTTGCACTCCTTTGTAACCTTACTGATTTGAAGAAACATATTTTGCCTTTCTCACCAGTGCTTCATAAGCCTTTCATTTACTCTTAGCTTCCAGTTCTTCTGTAACTCTCTATTGATGGTGTCCATATTCACTCGTCTACTTTGGAAGTTCTCAACAGATATTAACCTTTGTTTCCTTCCCCATGTGATATTATTTTTTTCTTTGTTGTTCTTATCATGCTAGTTCTTGGTTCTGTAAAATTTTCCAGTCTGTTTACTGACGTGGTGCCTTTTCTTCTTTTTTTGTTGTCTTGTCCAAAAAAACTTTATAAGGACTTAGAACCTCCTGTGGAGTTGAAAGAGAAAAGCACGAGAACTAGAAGCATTGCCAAATTTTTTGTTCATGAGACAAGCTTTCTCTCAGAATCAGCAGATATCGCACCCGATGAAAATTCCGTTGTGCAGATTGGAGTCAGTACCCAGGAAGCTTCACAGTTAAAGATGGCTTGTGAAGGTTCATTTGACGAAGATAATGAGGGAATATCTTTCTCTCAAGAAATTGTGAAGTCTTCAAGTTTATCTTCAGCAGATCCTCTTTGTTCTTTTGTTCCTTGCAGTATTTCCGCAGAAAACCATGGATTACATCATGAACCTAGTCAGAATTGCATTGATATTGATGGTGAGAAATTCAATAACCCGGATTCAGAACTTGGGTTGGCAAGCCCTAATAAAACCTCCAACCCAAAATGTAAGGCTGAAAATCATAATGCAGTTGTCAGCTCTGAACCTAACGAAGGTTTTCAGAAGTCAGCAAGAAGACAGCTGTCCTCTTTAAAGACTTACAGTGTAATCTTATCAAGCAATGACGGCAAGTTGCAGAATGGATATGGACGCTCTAATTTATTGTTGTTCTCGAAATGCAACAGGTAAATCAAATTCTCATATCCTAATACTAATTTCCCTCAGAAAAATGGCTGGCGAAATTCTGTAGGACTGAAATCACCAAAATTCAGGCATGATACCCCTGCTATGGGTTGTGGTGAGGAACAGGATCCAGTCACTAAACATCCAGCTGAAAAAGTGGAAATCCATAGGAGTATTTCTGCTCAACCAGCAAAGGATGCAGCAGCATTACAGGTTCATTTGCCAGGGAAAAGGAAGTTGCCTTTGATATCAGATGATAATATGGATTCCCAGCAACTTGCAGGGGATTGTTTTCGAAAAAGCAATGTCAAACGGGTCACATTACCACTAAATGCAGCTAACATTCGCCAGTGTAAAAAAACTCACATACCTGGCAGAAAACGTGTAAGTTTCTCATCAGAAATTGATTTCCAGCTTGAGGTGGATAAGATTACACACAGATCCTTGCACCAAAATTGTAAGACCTTCTTTGATCAGCATTTTAAGTTCTTTTTATCCACCGCTTTAATTAATCTTTGGGCCATCTAATGAGTATATGTTCATTGGCACCAACAGGCTCAACCACAGGATTGTGGAAAAGGTTGAGATACTGCAACAGTCAGTTAGAATGTCAAAGTCAAGGTGCAAAACATCACACTAGTTTCATGGCTCAGCAGCCACTGATTTTTTACAATATGGGATTCTTGCTCACTGGGTTTTCAACCAGCAAAGAAAAGGAAATCGAAAAGTTGATTCAGAAACATGGAGGCGAGGTTCTCCTGGATATTCCACCCGTGAATTTAAGGCGGAAGGGAAGTTCAAAAGTTCTTTCCAAGCAGCGACCTTTTGTCATATCTCTGAGAAAGGTCTTTTCTCTAAGAATTAAAGTGGCTAAATCTAATTCTTTATATTTTAGATGGGTAATCACGTTGCAATTGTCTGAACTTTTGCTCATTTTTCAATCAAGTACAAAATATACCTCTTTAAATTTGATGAGGGAAATTGCTGGTGTGGGACAAAGGCTGTTAATTAGCCATTTAATATGATTATTTGGGTGCTTACATGGAAAAATTATTTCTAAGTTTGCAAAAAAAATTCTTGCCAAGTGTCATTTGTGTGTGTATTTTGCATTTTGTTGGTTAATTTGATTTGAGGTGTAGATTTTGAATCTATGTTGATGTTGCTCTTAAAATGCAAAGCTACATCTCACTAAAAGATAATCTGAAGCACACAGGAAGCATACATTCTCATTATTTTCTTGAAGGGCGCTTAATTTACAAGACCAGGATCTTGATTCATCGTTGCAAATTATTTTGTGACAAATTATATTTCTGTCTGCAATTTTGTTGATATAAGTTTAACACGCACTAATTTTAGATCAAGTACATTCCTGACCCGATTCTCTATTCAATTCATCCCTATCCCTATACAAGTTGATGTGCTTGCTATACGGTCTGAAACTAGATGATGCCTTTTGATGCTGAGAATTTAAGCAGAGCTCTGTTTTGGTGAAAGTACATCTGACATGGCATTTTAACACTTAAACAAATTCTTGTTTTTCTCAGTTGAAGACCACCAAGTTCTTATATGGATGCGCAATCCGTGCCTTTATTCTTAAAGTTGCTTGGATTACCGAATCAATCAGTGCAGGTTCTCTCATGTTACCTGATAAGTAAGTTGCTCATTTAGCACAGTGAATGGCACTAATTCACCTTTCTTTCTCTATTCTCTGTGTTTGTGTGAGAATTAGAGTAACGGTACACATTTTTATGTGCTTGCTTGCACAACAGCAATGACCAAGCATTTTCCCACTGAACCTAGTTGGCTGCGTGGATCTTTTGAGTCATTACCCTTTGTCCTGAAGGAGATCTTCACAATATTTAAGTGCTCAATCTTTCTTAAAACAAGTGCCGTGTCTTTTTAGGCCCTGTCTACTGTAGATGAGAAAACTGTAATGCTTTCTCGAAATCTCTCATTTGTTATAAATGATTAAGATCAGCTGCTCCTTTCAGTTTTGGAGATTACATCAACGTTACTCTGTCTTTGTAGATCATCATCTTTGACTGAAAATTTTAAGTCTTATGCATTGCCAAATCTGCTCGATTCTTGTCCATGAACAATTTTGAAAACTTTGCTCATCTATGTTATGACTTGCATGAGTGGCAACCTTTTTGTATTTCTTCAACCCCTAAACTAATATACAGAATGTCTTGTGTCCATTACTAAATAGAATTAATCTGGATTAAGAGAGCTGCAGGATAGTTCGACCAAAAAGAATTCCTTATCCACAGTTGCCTTCTCCCTACCTTCTTTAGTGTGGCTTTTTTTTTTCCAATTAGCTCATTAATTATCTTAGTCTGACTGATTGAATTGGAGACATCTCCTCAACCCTTTTTTCTACAGATATATGATCATCTCAAATCAAGCTGATGCGATGTTTATCCATATTGGAAAGTCATTGCCACACTCTAACAGCAGATCTATCTTTGGGCAAGTAGGGATAATGTTACACGGAAAGAAAAGTTTCTGTAACAAGTTTTCTGAAGTAATCAAGGTAATGTACTCCTCTGGGTTGCAAGTAATGTTAAAAGCTCAGATATTATGGGTTGTTATATAACAACATTTTATATCCCTCTCTTTAAATAAGAGACGAGAAAAGACATGTATTTTGGCTTGTTCCTAGCTTTAAAGTGGCAAAGAAACTCATTAAGAGAGATGGAATTTTCTGGGGTTGGACAGGTCACCAGCCTCTGGGTACTCATGTTCCGAAGTGTCCTTAGCTTCTGAAGATAGACTGATAAACTAATATCTTTCACACCATGAGTGGTCCTGTCATGTATCCTGTCACTTTACTGGTACTACTAGCCAAGATGCATTAGATAACTATGTGAGACTACAATTCTAAAGTATCATAAAATTTCAGCCAGCCTGTTAAATATAAATTCTAACCTACTTTACCAAGTCCCATACAGTTAAGATGCTGCATCTTTTTAGCCTTCCTGAGGGTAACTTATGTATTTATAACTGGGAAGCTAACAAGGGCTTTCGAAGCGTACTCATATAAAGATGGCACCTTCCTTCCAAGAGGCTTCCCCCTTCTCTCTTTTTGTGGTATGAGATAATTAGGATGCCAGCATTGGCACATTTGCAAGTGATAGGTGCGCTTTTCCTAAATAGCAACTGACTTTGTGTAGTGTTGCTGCATGATCTTGCTCAATGCTTGGTCAAATACTCTGATTCCTTGTGTTTTGAATGATGAATTGTGAGTTTGACTGTGCCCTTTTGTGTTGCACAGCATGGAGGTGGGGTGGCATACAGGACCCTTCAACGGTTGGTCCATAGTCTTCATAATGGGAAGGTAGCCATGGGAATTATCGTGACAGAATACGAGAGTAGGCCATCTCGTCACTTGAGGCAGTGCGCTTTGGAGAGAAAGATACCAATAATGGTTAGCATTCTCTTTGCAATCAGTTATTTGATTCTGATTTCTTGTGCATATCCTTAGGGTGCTTAGAGGTGAATCATTCTCACTTCCCGTATCTAAAAGTAAAGATAGCCTCCTCATACGGGTGTATGGCTGCATACTACAATGCTGAGTTCTTATTTGAAACAATACTCCATACTGGACATCCAGTAATTACACTATGGCAAGACTTGTATACTGGATATTTTCATTTATTTTTTAATTTTTTCCCATTTCGGGTTCTCACATTGACACCTGCTCTTAATGCAGACAATGAGCTGGATAATAGAGAGCTTATATGCAGGGAAGCTGCTTTCTGTCTTAGAACAAAACCAAACCTAGGTTTTGGAGGTAACTCCTTATTTAATTGAGTGGGCCAAGGAAAATGATGTTTGTCATCTTTGGCAGACAATGAGGTAATATAGTACATTTACGTCCTAATCTTTTATTACTTAAAGTTATTACTCTCATGCTTCTTTCACTTATTTGAAGTGTAATTTAAATACAAGAGGGAGTTTTGTGTGAAGTTAATAAATGTCATGATTTTTCATATAATTGGCTTCTAAGAGAAGCTAGTGGCATCTATGATTGTAATCTGGGACAGTTATAAATGAAACGCTCAAGTCAGAGTTGCCAGTGTGCTTTCTCTTGGAAAAGAATTTGATACAATATTCTGGAGCTAAAGATCATTTTCTGTTGAGGGTGCCATTATCTATCTCCTGTTTATTTTCCAATTCCATTTGAAGGCATCTTTATATGTTATTGACTCATTTGCAGATGGATTGCATACCAGCACAACACTGATCCAGACTTTAGAAAGTTTCCCTCATGCTTACATGATATTTCCCTCCAGCCCGGTAACTTTCAACTTTCTTGGTAGTATTACTCTTCAAACCACTCTGAAATGTGAACTGGCTCTTACTTTTACTTATGCCAATTCCTTTGAATTCTTGAATTCAGCTATATGTGAATCCAGTAGAGCACAGGGTACTTCATTATTAGCGACTTAGTCAGATGTGCAATCTAAAAACATGGTTGTGACTGACATCGGCATAAGTTTGTGTTTTGCTGCTAATTGCTCTTCGGTGCAGTGCAGATATTGCAGATCATACACGTAGTCTACCAGATGGCGCAGAGCACTTTCTATTGACAAGAGGTTCAGCCATTCACATTTCTAAGCATTAGCAGGGTTGGACTCCCGTGCATGTTTGACAAAGAGGAATGATTGCAGGTCCTTTTTCACAGCGATGCTTTTCCGCTTGATCAAGCACCTTCTGAAACAAAACGGCTAAGGTGTGTTCACAGGATCACTACTCTGAGTCTGAATTAGAAGAACTCAAATACTCAGCCGCTCGTAAGTCTGGACAATGAGCCAAACTAACTCTTTGTTTGGCTCTGCATCGCTCGCAGTAGGTGACACGCCTCTCATGTAAATGAGTTACTTCTAATACGATAATTATGAAAGAGAATTGGGAATAAATGGGAGGCAATTACACGGATTGAGCTACCTAATAGTGGAATTGATAATAAATGGGAGGCAATTACTGAGCTACCTACTAGTCAAGTAATGTATATTTTATGCTTAAAAAAGGTCATGTATATTTATAGATAAATTTTTCATTTCGTTGCAATGGCTATTCAGGCTTCAGAATGTGAAGACTGGTTCAATTCTCATATATATGGGGTCGAGAAAGCTGAAGATTTTATTAATTCGAAGCAAGTTTGTTTACATCAAAAACTAAAATATCTCGGCTTTGTAAGTCTGAAATTTTGTCCAAAGGAAGCCAACGACACAAGCGACGCATTGGACTGGAGATGATTGAACAGTAAAAAACGACATGATGCTTTACAGTTACTTCTGCCTCCCCTTTGCTCTATACAACTAATGTTGGCCATGTATCTATATCACGACTTACACCAAACTGACCAAAAAGAAAGAAAAGAAAGAAAGACGCTTTCCATCTACTTCGAGGTCCAAAAGACTCGCAAGTACTTATATCCTGACAAAGAAGATGCTAAGTTCTGGCCCGTTATTGCCGTCTGGATTCATCATGTAAAACGTTTCGGAATCCTTAGAACCGACCACCCGCTCAAATTGTGCTCTCATGTAAGTCAGCTCGCCATCCGGCGGATCTACAACCACAGTCGGAATCACCCCAGCTCCCATCGAAACCGCATGCAGTGTCTGCATGATGCTTAGATCATCTTCGGTCGGCTCCCTCTTCACAGCATAACCTACCTTCCGGCCGTTGCAATACATAGTCCACATTGGCTCGTCGATTAGCTTCGTCTTGTCAGATGGTTGTTTTTCGCACTCCAATGCTATCCTCGTGAGCCCGGTTCCCATATCTTGAAGAAGCTTCCCCGTCTGTACTGCAAGCTCGAGTACGAGGTTTGGAATGCTCCGTGGGTTTTGTTGAATGGCAAGATTAATCCGTGTCTTACGGTGCCCAAAAAGTGTACCGGTCATGCGCGTCCCTCCATGGATGTGCCCCTCGGGTGCCCGGCTTCCGTGAAGAGAAACTGGGATTTTACACGTGGGGTTGATGATTGGAAAAGACTTGAATACCGAACGGAAACGGCGGAAGATCTTGGAAGATTTTGAGCGGCTTTTCTTGTTCGATGGTTGCTCGAGGGAAATAGGAGGTGATCTCATGGGTGAAATGTTTCCGGATGAGGGTGAGACTATTCGAGGTGTGGCAGAGACTATTCGCGGTGAGCGAGTCGGCGGCGGCGCTGGCCTAGATGATGGGCCAGGGGACCGTGGCAGCGGTGATTCAATAAAGGGACTAGGGGTTAGGGAAGAGGAGCGGGGGGTTCCGATTGCCATTGAGGCTCTTGGAGGTTGGCATGAGTTGGTTGGAGGGAGTATATATGAAGAGTGAGGAGCGTGGGATGCACGTTTGAACTTGGGAAGATGCGTTTCTTGGCTTCATGGAGGGGATGTCAGTAAGTTGTTCACCGTTGACCTGTCGCCATGGCTTTAGTTGCTGACACCTTTGGGCAGTCAGATATCGCCTAAAGTTTGACCAGAAAAACAAAAAAAATATCGCCTGAAGAGTATTTATTGTTATCATTTTGATTCCTTGAATCTCTAATAGACAAAGATAACAGGGTTTAACACCGTTTGCTCTTCCCCGGATAAACCTTGCAGCATCTGTGAGAGAGAGAGAGAGAGAGAGTAACATAGGTAGGTGAACATCCGGTGCAATGAATCTGAAGAATAATTCTGGGCATTTAACACCACAGAAAGAAGCAGACAGAAGTTATGAGTGATGACCGTTCAAGAGAGAGAAATTTATACATGAGGAGGTGCTTCTTTTGCTTTCTCAAATTTGCTCTTCCTCTTCAGGTTCATGTCGTCAACCTAGCTCTACTCTCCAGTGGGCCCTACATTCTCGACAAGAAGCACAAAGATATCTGGGAGTTTCGTTCCTTACAATAAGCCTCTGACTAACATTCGTCTGTTGACAACTTGCCAGATTATCCTCCTACCGCAATGAAAATGAGCAAATCCTTAGCACATGACCTCAGAGAGAGAGAGAGAGAGAGAGAGAGAGAGAGAGAGAGATTGATCCAGCAGGAGAAAGCACATGAAACCCTGGAGATGAAGCAGTTGGATCCCCCTAAATCTTTTCATTCTGGGACCTGCTTGCGCACCGATTAATGTCTGGTGATTTCAGCTTTACCAGCTGCATCAATGAAGCCTCTGTCTCAACCAGGTCAATTTGAAAGTATACAGAAAATATAAAAGCACATCACCCATACTTGGACTTTTGTTTGTGCCATAGACTTGTGGGATATGGAACTATCCAAAATCAAACAGGGGAAATCCCACATAAACAGATAACAAAGTACAACTTCCTATTATTCATCATTCTAAGATCACAACATACCTGTCACAATGCTCTTGTTCCAGTTCTACCAAAAGAACTGATACGAGCAGGTTTCCAGAACCCCAGAGCTTGCATGCGGGCCCGTTTAGCTTAAGTCGGTGAATTAGCGCATTGGCACATAGGCATGCGAATGGATGAGGATGATGTCCATCTCATCCCAGTCAGGACTTTCTGCGGGGTGTATTAAGTTTTATAACATTTATCAGGAACAATCTAAAGGACCAATCTTGAAGCGCGTGTGGGATTCATGGCTATACAATCTGACACTCATCCAACTAATATGGATAAGCCTTTCAACTGTCCCCACGCAGCCCCCACTGATAATACAACCAAAGACTGGGACCTCTTCAATATATAAGGATACCATGGCCCATTAGAATCTCTCCAGAAGAATTTTGCAGCAGATGCAGCAAGATGAAAGCTATTCTCAAAACAGCTCTGCAGAAGACATTGCCCACCATTAGTTAGAAGAACGCCAGAAGCATACAACACATTTCATTTAGATACCTCACAATGCGATATAAATCTGCCACAATCTCACTAAACTCTCTTGAAATAAGTATTTCATAATTGCCAGTGGGAATCTTCTTCTCGTTCAAACGAAGACACAATATTTTGACACAACAGCCTGGGCCAACAAAAGTAGATACCGTTCTTCACACTCACCGATGGCATTAACTCCTATTGACTTTTAGCAAAAGTGAAAGAATAAAAAGGCAAGCACCAATTCATTTTCTTTATTATTATCATTATTATTTTTTATTTTTATTTTTATTTTGCCATGGCACCAATTCATTTGATCATGGTAGAGTGGAGAATGTCCTAAATACCCACATGACCTTAGTCTGAAGTTCCCAACCAGAACCTCACCTGCATCCCCCATCATATCAAGATTTATCAACCCATATGTGCTTTACACCTCCTCTTCATTAGCAACAAAGATTCTCCTGGCCAAATATAAAACATGCTATTAGCTCATAGAGATGTATGGAAAGTCACATTCCTTGAGAGGCATGCAGAGCAAGGTAAAAATCGAGTTATTAGCAACAGTTAAGTTTAGAGATCTTCCGACTGAAAAAAAAAGTTTAGAGATCAGAATGACCATCTCATCCCTATGCCATCAGGCATGCGACAATAAAGAAAAACCTCATTACAGAAGAAAGATTAAGAGGAGCAGTCAAATCTTCTCTTCTTCATTAAAAAGAGACTTCTCATGGCACTAGGCTGAAGTAAACCATTTCATTGATCCCCTGAAGATTTGAAAACAAATGCCCTTTAAAAAATTCCAGAAACTACTGTCATCACCTCATAAATCACACATGCTAAAAGCAATTGTCATATGTTCATGCATATGCACATAGACAGACCTACATGTGTGAGTGCTCCAGGCATGTGTGACTGTGTAGACAGAGACACAACACGTACTAGCTTGTGAGCCCACAATGATGGACATGTGGGATACATGCCATCGCCTTTTCTTTCTCAACTATTGAAAAAATAAAACTGCTCTCAGAAAAGAAAAAAAACACTTTGCATTAATGTGAGATGCAATGCCATTTGATAACTGACAAACATATGAGTATGTGGAACTAAATTCAAATCATTGATCTCCGACAAAAAGTTAATTTGATGACTGTCTTGAAATTTAGAGTAAGAAATTCTTTATCCTAACAAAAGAGGTGCGAGACCAAAGAGGCACTCCCCTCGATATTAGAATAACTATAATGCATGAATAAGCTGAGAAGAATCTCCAAAAAAACTACTTACGTAGGAGAGAATATGGGAGCAACGTACGGAATGAGTGAGCCAAAGAGTTACACAATGCTTATTTGAAGATCAGGGTGAGACTTGCCGAGTTTGGACAAAAGTTCCGTGCATCTCATGCCCACACCTGATTTTGATTCGGAAAATTTTGGTAGATCATTGACGTCAAGGTTACTTGAATTCTGACACAGGCAAGAAACAATGGTAGCTATAATTTTTTTGTCTAGAATAACATCCAAATCAGACATCTGATGCAGCAAACTCATGACTCCTTTGGCATCACCCTTTGAACTAAAGCCTTTCAACAAGGAATCCAACACAATACAGTCAGGTGCATAGCCTACAGAGATCATCCTATCATAGATTTCTTTTGCTTCATCCAACAGTCCAGCTTTCGACAACCTGTTTATCAGTGTAGAAAAGGTGAAGATATCAGGAGCCAAGCCCCGGTTAAGCATTTCTTTGAGTAAATCTTTGGCAGCTTGAAAGTCTCTTGCTTTGAAGGTTCCATTGATCATAGTATTGAATGTGATTAGATCTGGTTCACGACTATCTCTTATTTCTTTAAATAATGCCCTTGCTTGATCCAACTGATCCTCTTTGCAAAGAAGGCCCAGCAATGTATTACAATCAGACAAGGTAGGACCAGGCTTGCAAGCTCTCATTTTGTTGAATAGTCCCTTTGCCATGCTCACCATTCCTGTTTTGCAAAATGCATTTATCATGATGCTATAAGTGCTTGAATCTGGCACAAGTCCCAACTCAATGACTCTTTTCCAAACTTCCATAGCATGCTTTATATTTCCTTTACTTAGATACCCACCGAGCAAAGTGTTAAGAGTAACTATATTACCAAAACTCCCCCTTGCAACCATCTTCTTATATATGTTCTCAGCCTCAGCTACACGTCTCACTTTGCAAAGTCCATGCATTATCATGTTAAATGTCATGATATCTGGCTCGGCATAATCCTTGTCTTTCACCATAAGATTAAAAAGATGCAATGCCTCATCAACCCTGCCCTTATTGCAAAGTCCCATCAGCAGCGAATTATAGGTATGCACATCAGGCTTTTCACCTTTCATTCTCATAGTTTCAAAAACTTCAAAAGCATCTCTCATCAGACCTTCCTTGCACATTCCATAAATTACTACATTATATGTTACGGAACTTGGTTGTTGACCTTTTTTTACCATTAAATCAAACATCTCCAAGGCCTTTTTCACTTTCCCGTCTTTGAAAAGACCATCAATCAAACTCGTGTAAACAAAAACATCAGGAAAACTCCCACGTTCTGCCATAGCATCTAATACGTATATGGCTTCCTCCCACTTACCCATCTTAGAAAGACCATGCACTAAGCAACCGAAAGTGACCACATTTGGAGAAATCCCTTTTTCCAACATCTCGTAGAAAAGGTCATTTCCTCTGTCAAACTTCCCCACTCGAATGAATCCATTCATAAGAGCTCCGTATACGAAAACATCCGCATCCAGACCGTTCTCCTTCATATCCACCATTATCTCCAATGCCTCTTCCGGTCTACCTTCCTTACAAAGACCATCCATCAGAGTGGTGTATGTGACCGAATTCGGGCAACAGCTCAACCTCTTCATCTCAACTAACAAAGACCGAGCTTCTTTAACTTTCTTGGCCTTGCACAGTCCATTCACCAGTGTGTTATAACTATAAGCATCCGGCTTCACACCATTCCTTTCCATTCTGCGAAACAACTCAACCGCGCCCTGGACCTCGCCTTTTCTACACAGTCCATTCAAAATAACATTCATAACAAACACATTCAGGTCATACCCACGCTTCAGAATCAACCCCACCACCCCGCACGCATGCCCCACCCTACCCGCATCCACAAAAGACTCCACCACACCTCTCAGCGTCTTAAAATACGGAGGAATACCAGAACTCGCCATCTTCGCGTACACCGCCAACACCAAATCGTAGTTCTTGGACTTCACCAGCGCATCGACGAGGTGGCTGCAGGTCGCGCTGGAAGGGGACGAACCTGAATCGATGGCGAGGTGGAGGAGCGAGGCGGCCTCCGCGAATCGCGCATTGGGCTTCTCGCAGAGCGATCTCAATTGATGCTCTATGTCGGTTTGAGGAGCGATTGGCGCCGGCGGCGCCGACGAGAAGAGCCTCCGACAGACGCGCGCCAGCTCGGATTGGCGGCCGAGTCTGAGCGGAGAAGTAGAAAGCGATGAGGTCATTGCATGAATGAAGGTCGCCGCCTTGCTGAGCGCGGAGAATTCACATGGAATTCACGAAGGAGGTCGGAACAAGATGGAAAAACTAGTTGCAGAGGAAGGAAGGAAGGAAGGAGAAGGAGTTTTGGGCCGTGCTCGATTGTTGGGCCTGCGAATTCCTCCATTGGACAGGTCCACACGAGCATTTTGTCCAGTCATTTTTGGGCTGAACTTCCATCGAACCCGGCCCAATGTAGCCCACGAGCTCCCGCGTTACTTCCGCCTGCGTATTCGCCAGGTTTCCGGACAGAGGAAGAAGGGGACGTGCGATACGGACTTGAAGCTCGACTGCGTTTCGGTTCCTTCGTCGGTGCCGTGCCGAAGCGATCTGTGCTGGCGAATCCCGCGGCAGAGCTTGCAATTTTCCTTTGACGAACCAGTTTTCTGGTGAGAAGGCCGTTGATTCTTCGGTTAATGCTTCGTTGAGATCAGAAGGCGACGCCGCCATCTTGAATTTCGGAGTTGTGTTCTTCTGATTGCGTCGTGCTTGTTTTGTGTGTTTGCCCGTTCTTGCAACCTGCAGATTGACAATTTACACTTGCGAAATGTTCAAGAACACTTTCCAATCCGGGTTTTTGTCCATTCTATACAGCCTCGGGTACTTTCTCTCGGCTCTGGCGTCTTGCTTTATTGGTCTTTTTGTTCAATTTTTTTGCTCCTGTGCTGAAGCTGTTCCCAATCTTTTGGTTTCTGCAGGAGCAAGCCCTTGCAGATTTGGGATAAAGAAGGTAACTGGTTTCTGCTTTGAAAGGCGGATGGTGTTTTGATGCTGCTTGCCATGTTCAGTTTGTGCCTTAGCGTGTCCTTTACTTGGGTAGGTCATGGATGATACTATTTATGCCAATTTCGCAGTTGTCAATGGTCACGTAAAACGGCTGCAAGATGAAGACATTCAGTCGAATGTCCTCGAGATTGTCGGCTCGAATGTTCAATCCGCGTACATCACATGCCCTCCGGATCCGGCTGCAACGCTGGGTATTAAACTGCCGTTCTTGGTTGTGATTGTGAAGAATCTGAAGAAGTTCTTTACCTTTGAGATTCAAGTGCTGGACGACAAGAACGTGAGGCGGCGCTTCCGTGCTTCTAATTTTCAAGTGTGTAAGTTTGCCCATATTGCTAGGCAGATATTTTAGTTTGGACAAGTAGTTGATTGATTTTAGGATATGGCCATAGTGGTCCTTGGTGTGCAGAGAGATTCCATATCTGGCATTTAGTAGAAATTGATGGTTCTGCCTTTTGAATTGGTTTGGCAATGTTCTAATCACAACACTCAAGGAAAAGAGTCTTGCAAAAACATAATCACATATCCTATAAGTGGAATAGTTGGGCACATCATGTGATATGGTCATAGCGGTCCTTTAGTTTGGAGTGAGATTCCATATCTGGCATTTAGAAATTGATGGTTCTGCTGTTTGAATTGGTTTCATAATGTTCTAATGACAATACTCAAGGAAAAGTGTCTTGAAAAAACATAATCACGAATCCTCAGAATCTCATGTTTGTGTTGTTAATCGAATGGTGAGGGATCTCTCAGTTCTCAATACTTTTGAGCCACCTATTCAAGGATCGCATTTCATACGAGCTCTAGAACCAGTGCTGGCTTGATGCCTTTTGATCTCCGAAATGGAGGGATTTTGTGATATATTATCGGTCGAGTTTGGAAGGTTGATTTGATATGCATTTATATACTGAATCAGCTGGACAAGTAGTGGCTGACTGAGCTGTTGTGGCCTCCCCCCATGAATGGAAAATTGTTAAGCAACCAGACACTAGTCATTTATATAGATAGATGCAGATTTTTTTCCCCTTAATATATTCTAGGTGCACCATATCTTTACTATAATGTTATCTTTCTATTGATGTTAATGTACTTATTTTATAAATGCAGTCATTGATGGTTGCAGTATGTAATCTTTAATTAAAACCATCCTGATAATTTGCTGCTGCTCAATTAAAAAAAACCCTCTTTCTTCCATCGAGTATTAGGAGCCATATGCACTGGAAGAATTGGCATTGCATCTGATAACCTGCTCTCCTCCATTGAGTTTCATATCAGTCATGTGCACCAGAGGCCTGGCGATGCGTGTAACCTTTCGTTCCTGAATTGCAGGCTGTGACTCGAGTAAAGCCATATATTTGCACCATGCCACTGAAGATGGATGAAGGATGGAATCAGATCCAGTTGAATCTCGCTGACCTCACCAGAAGAGCATATGGAACCAACTATGTTGAGACACTGAGAGTGCAGGTACATGCAAACTGCCGTATACGGAGAATCTATTTCTCGGACCGCCTATACTCAGAAGAGGAACTTCCACCGGAATTTAAACTCTATCTCCCCATGCAGGTGAGATCGCTTCTTCTAACACACCCGATAATTTGCATGCCTTCTCCTTCCATGCTACACCTCGACAGCTAACTTTCAGTACTCTTTCCTGTTGCAGAAAAGTTAGGAACTTCGGAGAAAGTTCCAGATCAATTACTTAAGACAATGAGCGAGACTCGTCATGTCAACCCATTGGCATCTATATCTTCAAGATAATTTAGGGTACTGCTACCAGACTCTCTGGCCTGTGCTCTTGAATCTTGTAGTTTTCTTCAGGCATCATGCCACTTTGTGTGTTTAGTCACGCGTCGAGAGGCCTGTTATTGTTGATATAGGACTTTAAATATGCTGCTACGATGGGTTGCCCCTTGAGGACCCAAGTGATCGGTTTGCTCTGCTAATTTCTTGAAAGTGAGAAGTCTTTGATTAGGTGAATGGTTTGCAAATATCACGTCAGCATGCTCTATTGGAAAAATATTAGATAATATGAAAAATAAGAATTCTTGAAAATTTGTCATCAATTGTTTGAGACTTGCAAGCATCGTGTTTAGAGATGGTTTGACCTTTCGAAGTACGAAATTCGGTGCGATAGTCTTTAGTGGCTATCTTCTCTAGATACAACCGTTTTTTTTTTTCTTTTTTTCCTTATTTTGCACAGAATAATAGAAGGTACAGGAATGACGTAGGTATATGACCCAATAAAGAAAGGAAATATATATAACTAGAAAAGAAAAGGAATGTTCTTGTTTTGATCATGTTGAATTATGTTCAAAGTAACAATTTATAGGTAAAAGAAAGAGAGAATCGTTTTTCATCATCAATTCTTGCATATAAATGAAAAATGTTATAAATTCGTTGCAAATCGATAGCAATCAAGATCATGACAAAACCATTAGATACGAATAGGGGATAAAAATGGTCATACATTGATGACGATAAATATATACAACATTATCGATGATGGTAAAATATACAACAAAGTCGTTACAATGTTACAAGACCGTTATAGATGAATAGGCGGTAAAATATCGTGTACAATATTACATGCACATGCAACTTGTCAATTGCAAGGTCCCTCGACACGAATTTTCCTTAGTGCAAACCCTAATTAGAATAGATTCCTATTCCAACATATTTCCTGTGAGAAAACTCTTGGAGTACCTTTCTTTTTATATTATTTGTCAGCAGGAAATAGTACTTGATTCTGGACAAGAGTCGAGTGATAATAAGTCGATGTCATAATGGGATCTTAGACATTTTAGTAGCCAAATAACTTAATCAATCTGTCCAGTCATATAAAGAAGACCGTCGGACGGTTCATGAATCTCAATCACACAAAATATTTATACCATAGTAATTTGTATATTTAAGTGGTCAATGAACATACATGACTATCTGTAATTAAGGCGGCATGTGTACAGTATCACATCACTCTTGCTGCCCCCAAATCGAGTTCAGAAGCGGCGCAACCCTAGCTAAAAACGGGCCGCACTCCCACGGCCCGGAAAGACGCCGCTGTCCCGGGCCCCTACATCCGCACGAGGGCCGACGCCCGTCAGGCCGCCGTAACGGCAGATTCCCCCTCCGAAGCGGATCCCGTAACGGCGAGGGATTTTGGCGGCAAATCAACCTCGCCCCGATGACGCGTCGCGCGCCCATTGGCCGGGGGATGTATGTGGGATGTGGGCATGGCAATCCATGGATGGGCATGCGTCCATGCGCTGCCCGCTGTTTCTTTTTTTCCCGCGCACAAGGACGCCAAAAGAGGGGGCTTTTTTATGTTTTTCTTTATTTTTTTCTGGGAAGGAAGGGGTTGTATCTTCCGCTAAAGGGAAGTCAGCTGGAAAAGGAAAAAAGAGAAGAGATTGCTGGTTTTGGCAGAGGGCGGAGGCGCAGATAAGAAGAGGGGAGGCGATAGAGCAGCTCCTTCGCGAAAATCCTCTTCATCGCTTCGCTTCGGGTTGGGGCGGAGGTCGGCTCCGTTAGGGTTTCTGCCGGCCAGATCCGCAGGCGGATCTCTCGTTCCTCCGGTGAGTGCGCGTGCGGTTTGTTTTTTTTTTTTTTTTGCTGAGATTGCATTTCCTGAGCTCGATTCGCAGGAGTAACGCCGGCCTCCCGTGTGTGATCTCCTTAGGGTTTGGATGAGCCCGGTCGCTTCGAACGCCATGGAGGAGACGGCGGAACCTGAGGTCCCAGCTCCCGTCACTCCCAGCAAGGACGACGCCGACACCGACGCCGCCGTGTCGCGCTTCTTGGGATTCTGCAAGGTTCTTTCTCGGGCCACGGAACTCTTGTCGTTTTATCCGGCTTCCTTCTCCCGCCTTTCGGTAGAATTTTACGGGTGCTGTTCGGAATTGTTCTGTGGGGTGACCGACCCGTGATTTTTGTTGGCAGAGTAAATTGGGCTTGGCGGAGGGAGATTGCGTGCAGTCTTCGACGCTGCTGAGGAAAACCGCACATGTGCTGCGGGCGAGTGGGACTGTTATTGGTACTGGAACGGTATGCGTTGCCATTTCCGAGATCACTTGAGTTTCTTTGTGTTGTTCAAAGCCCGGGCTTGTGGTGATGTGTGATCTCGTTGTCAGGCGGAAGAAGCAGAACGCTATTGGTTCGCTTTTGTGTTGTACACTGTTAGAAGGGTAGGCGAGAGAAAAGCCGAGGATGAGCAAAATGGATCAGACGAGACTGAGGTCCCTTTGTCCCGGATATTGAAAGCTTCAGGACTAAAGTATGTTACATGCGGAATATTTATTTTGGCTGGTTGAAACAGTTTGTTATGACATTTTCTTGTGTGGTGCACTTTTTTGTCTCGCCTGATTAACCTGTGGGTTTACCAGCCTCATCGACTTTTTCAAAGAGATTCCGCAATTTGTTATCAAGGCTGGGGCAATCGTAAGCGGCATATACGGTGCTAATTGGGACAGCAGGCTAGAGGTATTGATTAATGTTTATGGCATTGCTTGGATAGAAAGGTTTCTCTAAGAGTTAGCACCAGGACGGAGTTTTTTTCGTCTTTATTTTACTCAAGCCTCCTTGATGGACTAAGCTTCACTTTCTGATTCTTTTTTTTCTTCGAACAGGCCAGAGAGATGCAGACAAACTACGTGCATTTATGCATTTTGTGCAAGTGAGTATCTTTTACGTCACGAGAGATTGGAAAAGAGAGTATCGCTCATTTTGCTAAAGACTAGCAAAGAAATAAAGAGAGAGGGGCATATTAAACTTACTTTGCTGTTTGTTTGTCGAGAATAAAATGAAGGGAAATTGACTAAACCTTGGTACATGTTTCATTTGTAAAGTGGGATTTGCATGATATTCTAGGTAGTAGGAGTACAAAGATAAGAAATATCCCCCCTAATCCCTTCTCTTCTGTTCACTTCAATCAATCGAACAGGAATAGTCTGATGTAAACCAGCTCCACTTCTGGTCGTGTTCTCATATTAAGATCGTTTATAGCATTTGTGTATCTGATATACTTTTTCCATAAATAATTACAAGTATCGACTGTGCAAATGCCGTAATGTATTGGCAGTTGCCTTGTGTTTCTTAAATTATGCTTTCGCTCATCTCCTTATCTATTGGTGGACACGTTTTATAGATGTTGTTTTCTTCGTCTTTGTTTTGCAAGGTATTATAAACGTATATGCGGTGAATTCTTCAATCTAAACGATGCAAAAGATGATACGAAGTCTGCTGATTCAAGCACTTCTGACCCCGTGATTATGTACCAACCATTCGGATGGTTGCTGTTTTTGGCGCTTAGAATACATGCCTTGAGCCGATTTAAGGACCTCGTTTCTAGCACAAATGCTTTGGTCTCTGTACTGGTCAGTTACATTCCTGGACTACTTCGTCAAACTTAACAATTTTTCTAAGGTGTTTGCATTCACCCAATAGCCATGTCAAACATGCAGTTTTCTCCTCTGAAACATGGCTATTAAAAGGACAAAAAGAACGGATATGCACATTTGACATGTCGCGTTGATTTTTACGACTAATTTTTGATACTGAGTACATGATGATCTGCTTTCAAATGATTTTTTTTTTTTTTTGACAGGCTATTCTAATAATTCATCTTCCAACCCGCTTCAGAAAATTCAGCATTTCTGACTCATCACAACTTGGTAATCATCTTGCTCTTTTGATTATCAGTTATTGAAAACTCATCCACAGTCAGACTTTGAGATTGTATATCCTCATAATTCTTCTTCAGTTGGTCCTTCTCTTCCCTATTAACTTGAACCTGGCTCTTTCCGTGATTGATCAATTTCACTGTCATTCAGTTAAGAGAAGTGAGAAGGGGGTTGACCTTGTTGGGTCACTCGCTTATCGTTACGATACCTCAGAAGATGAGATCAAGAGAACATTGGAAAAAGCCAATAACGTGATAGCAGAAATTTTGGGGATAACTCCGCCCCCAGCTTCAGAGTGCAAAGCAGAGAATCTGGAGAATGTTGACACAGGTGGAATGATATCTCATATATAAATGCTGAAGTCACTGTAAATGCATGTTTTAATGTGACGGCGCATGTGCATCGATTTTTGAAATTCTCTTCCTCTTAAATGCAGATGGCTTGATCTACTTTGGAGATCTCATGGAGGAAACATCTTTGTCATCCATTTTAAGTACTTTAGAAAAAATTTATGAAGATGCTACTCGTAATGACAGTGAATTCGATGAGAGGGTATTTATAAATGACGACAACAGCTTGCTTGTATCGGGTAGCTTGTCTGGGGCCGCCATTAATTTAAGTGGTGCCAAGGTATGCCTATTCATTCTATCCAGTTGATTAACACTTCTATAAATCGTGTAATCATGTTGTCTATTTTCGTGTAGAGGAAACATGACTCATTTGCCTCCCCTGCAAAGACTATCACAAGACCACTCTCTCCCAGCCGCTCTCCGGCATCTCACATCAACGGTATAATTGGTGGCACTAATTTGAGGATCACCGCTACTCCTGTGGCCACCGCTATGACAACTGCCAAGTGGCTTCGGACGTTCGTGTCCCCACTCCCATCAAAACCTTCGACTGAACTACAGGGATTTCTAGCGTCGTGCGATAGGGATGTGACCAGTGATGTGATACGTAGAGCCGATATAATTTTGGAGGCCATCTTTCCGAACAGTCCTACCGGCGAGCGTACTATAACTGGAGGCTTGCAAAATGCTAATCTCATGGACAACATGTGGGCTGAGCAACGAAGGCTGGAAGCCCTTAAGCTTTACTATCGGGTTTTAGAAGCTATGTGTAGAGCAGAGGCACAAATTTTACATTCGAATAATTTGACCTCTTTGTTAACAAATGAGAGGTTTCATAGGTGTATGCTTGCATGTTCCGCTGAGTTGGTTCTTGCAACGCATAAGACTGTGACGATGTTGTTTCCCGCAGTGCTAGAGCGAACAGGTATTACAGCTTTTGACCTCAGTAAGGTGATAGAGAGTTTCGTTAGACATGAGGAAACTCTTCCCAGAGAATTAAGAAGGCATCTGAATACATTAGAAGAGCGACTTCTAGAGAACATGGTGTGGGAGAGAGGTTCTTCAATGTACAATTCCTTGGTAGTGGCAAGACCGGCTCTTGCTCCAGAGATAAATCGGCTAGGCCTATTACCAGAACCAATGCCGTCCTTGGATGCCATTGCCTTGCTTATTAATTTTTCTTCCAGTGGATTGCCCCAGTCACCGGTGCAAAAGCACGAGGCTTCTCCTGGTAAGTCTTTCTTTTTAGGGTCCCCTTACCTTTTTGAATTCTAGACTTGCCTTTTAAGCATCAGTTTGAATGTATGAACTTTCCTTGATTTTGTGGGTGTACCAGAATCCACCAATTGTCGACAATACGATATACGGATGCTTCCTATTTGCTTCGCTTTGAATGTTTAGATGCAATGATGTTCATGATTCGCCCAACTCAATATCACGCCTTGTTGTTCAGGTCAGAATGGGGATATCAGGTCTCCCAAGAGAATTAGTACGGAATACCGGAGTATATTAGTTGAAAGAAACTTCACTTCACCAGTAAAAGATCGACTGTTAGCCTTGAGCAATATCAAGTCAAAGTTACCGCCACCTCCACTTCAGTCTGCATTTGCCAGGTACTCTCAATGTAGGATCATGGGGTAGTACATAGTTAAAGCTTGGTTTTGCACCACATTACTTCTTTCCTGTTCTCCAAGTTCTCTTTGTTTCTCTATACTGCAGTCCAACTCGACCACATCCAGGAGGTGGAGGGGAAACATGTGCAGAAACCGCAATCCATATATTCTTTAGCAAGGTACTGGAAACCATCTAGAACGGACCTACTTGCCAAGTGGCTCCAAGAGAGTCTGAAAATGCACTGCAACTATCCTTCTGCATAAAAAGGAAAACTTTTTTATGAGTGAATATAGTGGATCCTGCATCCTTGTTTCTTCTCTTTCCTTCCTGTTCCTTCTCTGCTTGGATTTATATTTTCTAGCGACACATTGCATATTGGGGCTTCATTAAGAGTTTTTATGTCATGTGAAATATTAATAAAGCAATGCAACGTGATAACATCCTTCCAGTCATCCTAATTCCGAACCCGAATACTATACTGAGGGATCTCATCTTAGTTAGTTAGTTCCATGTCTGGTTGCTTTGCAATAATAAAGAAATATCCTAGTTTGGCTTTTATGATTACTGTGAATTATTCTGTCTTTTAATTTATTTATTTTCCATACTTGTGGGATTGTCCAGATTACTAAGCTGGCAGCCGTCAGAATTAATGCCATGCTTGAAAGGCTACAACTCTCTCAGCAGATAAAGGAAGGTGTTTACTGCCTATTTCAGCAAATACTCAGTCAGCGAACTAATCTCTTCTTTAATCGCCATATTGATCAAATAATACTCTGCTGTTTCTACGGTGTCGCGAAGGTTTGGACTCAGGAATTTTGTATAGTTTCCTGCGACATTTCAGAGCATTTAGTATTTCTCTTCCTTGTTACTAATTCATGTCGGTTTGTTTCTCTTTCCCTTTTGGGCCTGAAGATCAATCAAATAAACCTGACCTTTAGGGAGATCATTTACAACTATAGGAAGCAACCCCAGTGCAAGCCACAAGTGTTCCGCAATGTTTTTGTTGATTGGTCATCAGCCCGGCGGAATGGGGTATGTTAGAGTAATCTTACTCTCTTAGGCATCAGTTTTCTAGACATTGCCTTAATTCGTTGATTATTTTGGAAACAGAAAGCGGGGAATGAGCATGTGGATATTATCTCTTTCTACAATGAAATATTCATTCCTTCTGTGAAACCGCTGCTCGTTGAACTTGGGCCCATGGGAGCAACTACTAGAACAAACCGGACTTCTGAAGTTGGCAATAAAAATGATGGTATGCTTTTGACTTATATTACTTGTAAATCAGTCTTCACACAAGCCTTAGTCTGATTCTCTGTTGTTAATGCTCTTCCTAACCAGCTCAATGCCCTGGGTCACCTAAGATATCTTCTTTTCCAACTCTCCCGGATATGTCCCCTAAGAAAGTATCTGCATCCCACAATGTCTACGTATCTCCACTGAGATCATCTAAGGTGCTCTTCTTCTCTCTTGCAGTTTCTTTTTCTTCTTTTACACAGCTCTTCTTTTCTAAATGTTGTATCATGAAATTCCTTTGATTTATCATCATTGCTGACATTGTTATGCAAGATTTGATTTAAGATGGAAGTACTTGAAATGGAATGCCCGCTAGGATACAAGCAACATGCACGAGGTACTATGGTTGTATCTTCTTTCTTTTAATTGTTCTGCTTTGTCTTGATTGTGTGCAGATGGATGCTTCAATCTCTCATAGCTCGAAAAGCTATTATGCTTGTGTAGGAGAGAGCACTCATGCCTATCAAAGCCCTTCCAAAGACCTTGTTGCCATCAACAGTCGCCTGAATGGGTAGGTTCCGATTAGATTATGAGCTTTGGTATATTTGTTTTAAGTGTGTAACTTGCTTATTTTCCATCCTATTGCAGTAACCGAAAGGTGAGAGGCACTCTTAATTTCGATGATGTTGACGCGGGCCTCGTCAGTGACTCTATGGTGGCCAACAGCCTCTACCTTCAGAATGGGAGCAGTATGTCTTCATCAACTGCTAAATCATCTGAGAAACCAGAATCATAAAGTTAAATGATCCCCAGTCCCATTCCCATGCATGTAAATTCCAGTTTTCTTGTTCCCCTCAACTGGCTAAATCAGGAAGTGGAAGCGTGCAGTGAGTTATTTGTATAATAGCTGCCCTTTCCTTATCTTCTGTCCATGAGACTGCTGCAAGCAAGTTTCTTTAGCAGTTTAGTTTAATAAAATCCAATCACCTTCACAGGGTGAAAATTATAGCCTATTATTTTCTTTCTCACAACAGATCAATTTCCCCATGGTACCATTTCTTGCTAATATCACTGCTACGGTGTTTGATGCGTTCATGATTTGAAGTAGAAGATGGCATATTAAACTTGGATGGGCTTATTAGGAAGATGGTGCAGTTTTTATCATTTAAATTTGCCACTGAATTAATTGTCTTTGAGGAGCAAGGGCTTGTTTTCTGGACATAAAAGTCGGACGATCCTGAGGCTGAAACGCCTGCAGATTTACTAGCTCTGCACTCGGTGATGCAAGATAGTTTTCATTAAATTTGAAGTACCTGGAGATCACTTCATTTCTAGTCTTGCTATCATTAAGTGATCTGTTTGCCAAAGGTGGCTAGTAAGTACTGTAATCTGCGCAGTACAAACACAACTGGGACACCCAACCGTCTACCTCCTCGGCTGCGGCTGCTACAAACAATGCTGGAAAGAGAAATTAATTTGGACAGTTTACAGACACCTATTAAGATTTAGTTTGGTTAACTTAATGGTGCGCAAGCTTGGTGTCTTCAGATTTGATGCGATCTGTTGTTATTGATGCGTTGGTTATTATGGGGGCTTCGTGAGGTTGTGATTGTGATTGGCACATTCAAAGTGAAGATGTATCTGACAGATCTTGATTCAAAAAGCCTCCACAAAACAAAGTTAACAGGTTCACCTCGCGTTTTAGCTTATGCATTAGCTAGCATCAGCGTAGCCCTCACCTACATACTTCGCTATAGATGCCTACCAAGCAACGTAACAGGAGCCAAGAGGACGGGCAGCAATAGATTTCCATTCTTCATCATGCTAGTTACCAAAAAATCATACCAGCTGTACTAACTCCTTAATGAATTTCACAAGTCGACAAGATGTCAGCTTTACAGATAAGAGTTCTTCAACAATAGATGATAGTTTTCTTATGTATCAGTATCGCAATCTCACAACTGCAGTGTGCCAACTCAATTTGTTTTTCTTTCAATCAAGTTAAAAAACCTATCATAAAGTCATTCAACTAATTTAAATGGAAGCTACCGATGCGGTTCCTACCTAATGTGATAGGGAGCACCTAAGAAAGCCGAAGATGTCAACCAGGAAAGTTACATCCAGTCAAGAAGCCGCCCGCTGAAAATAACAGCATCCGCAACCTCTCGCGGCAGCCCAATTGCCACACCAAAAGAAGAAGTTCCCTTGCTTTGTACTTGGGTTCCGAACAAAGCCTACGCTGCTCTTGATGCCACAGAAACAATAAGGATTATACTGTGATTGAGAACCCCGCAAATCCTTCTGTGTGTGTGGCTGATGGGGAGGCGAGTGCTGTGATATCAGAGTATGGTCATTGTCATACAATGTCAGAGAGTTGGTGATGGAAAATCTGATTCCCCTGTGCAAAAGAACCATAAGCAAGCGAGCTGTGTTTTTTGCATCATCTAAACCGCAATGAGCACGCCCGAGCCAGGTCAAGCCAGCCATCTCAACCGCCTCCTTAAGATTACATCTTAGACCTCCGAAAACTTTCTGGAATGGGACTTTTAGGTTAATCCATCTAGTGAAAGGAAGAGAGAGAAAAAGTCAGAATTAAGCATCAAAGAATCTAAGTCTGCATGCTAGTTACATATCATCAACTCACCTGTTGAAGTAAGAAGGCTTTCGAATTTTCTTATATCGACACTCGGATTCCAACATCACCCGGCAATCCCAGTTGGACCAGGTAACAACAGCGAAATTTGTGTTCTTTATGCCCTTCTTTTCGAGCCATTTGTCATGACTAAGAAGAGCCTCACTCAGAGTAACACCTCGATCTACCTAGACTTACCCCCAAAAAAAAAAGGATTTAAAGGCCGTAATAATGAACAGAAAATTGATATGAGAAAGAAGATGCCATAATCCATAAGCATGACTGGAATGAGGGAACTCCCTATGCAGGCATGGGCCGTTCCAGTATTTGTGCATGGCAAGCACCAAAAGACAATTGACTCGCCACTTTGGCATGGTTTTGATGTATCATCAAAACTATACGTAAGGTTCTGCACTGCCTATTGAATTTTAGCTTTATATAATTATCTCCAAATCATTCTAGTAACTTGTAATTCTTCAGCATCATACGTAGCCATCTTTACCCTTTTTCCAACTTCTTATAGCATAAGATATGACAGACAGACGTGCCCTGTTAGCCCTTAACGCTTTCAGCTCCACTGTCAAGTATTAATTTCATCTAATGTGCTCCTTTACGGATCAATCCACTTCATGAGACCAATAAATGAACTAAATCTATGCCGCATCAGACAACACTCATCAACTTGCACAAGAATCCAGAACTGGCGGGGCATCCCCCATAACCAGTTCATACTGAATAGATCAATCTTGCTTCCCTCGACATGCAAATGCACATACTCCAACACATTACATGCCAATCATCAGATACCACCTGCCATTAGATGCTCTTTTCAGATGTGTAATTTGCAGAACATCCAAGCACTAAGCAGCCAAGGTTATAGCAGATAGAAAACTCTATGTCCTCTTTCCTATATGCACCAGCAGAAGTTCTACATGCTTTCGATATATCAAGGGGGAGACAAACAGGAGACGAAGTGGCGAACCCAATTCTTCACTAAGTAGCAAAACTAACTCCAAGCTCTTAGAACATTGGTACAAATAGACATGGAGAAAGGCAACACAATTTCATCCATGATTACAGCAATTTGTCTATCACATCATAATCCAATGCATGTCCCCCCCCGTATAAGGCACACATCGTAACCTTCCTCTTAATTGCCAGTAGATTTGAAAGTACATAAAAAGCCATCTATAGCCAACTAAAGATAAAAACTATAAATGATTCTCCTAAAGGGAAAAGTAGAGGCTCGTAAAAAAGAAGCAACTCACGGTGAGCCATTCATCTACTGGGTAGAGTGAAAACACTGTCACTCTTGACAGGTTCCAAGATCAATCAACAGAAGCCTCCCTACTGAATCAGGACGAAAAGGTCAGGCTATGTAGAAAAAGACGACGCCCCTCATGGTCCCGTCTAGCCACACTAGAAAATACTTTCACCAGACAAACTGTCGCATAATCAAAACAAAGAAAATTTCTTCCGTGCCAAGGAAAAAATATTCAATGCAAACAAGAGATGAGAAGCCTGCACTGTGAGTGGAGGAAAGAGCTGAATCTATATCTCGCACTAAGACAGTATCCACAAGCTAAGTTATTTAATACTAAACATCAATCCTCACAGCTCTCCGAAATTTTGCCTGCTTCAATTTCACAAGTAATGCATAAGAGAACGATGACCTTTCCTTGTCCATCTTTAAGACTAATAATAGGAAGCTACAGAAGAAATTAGAAGAACAGCCTTTTCTCTTTTGCTAGGTAATCAGGGGGTTAGAAATTCTTCACACTCGCGAACAGGCCAACGTGGTAGAAAATATGAACAACGAACAGCAGAAAATCCATCTTTACCACACAAAGAAAGAAAGAGAACGAAAATCGAACACGGAATTGAAAAAAGTTTGGTCTGTAGCAATGGAAGAATAATCCATGTCCTCATCTATATTTTGAAAGCCGCTGGGGAAAGTAAAACAAGAGTGCAAGTCTCAACCCTTAACACTGTACTAAGACAAGAGTGCAAGTCTCAACCCTTAACACTGTACTAAGACTTTCACAGGCCGGTGTCCTTACAATATCAGCTAATATGTGATTATTGACAAGAGAATGGGCTTAAAATAATTGGGAAAACAAAATCTAGATCGACACAAACCTGAGATTGCTGGATACCAGTCAAATCTTTGCAAAAGTCACTCAGATGCTGATTGCATGTTGGTCGAACATAGGTTTGGAAGCATGCTTCCAATTTGCCAGTCATGCTACTCACTATAACAGATGGGAATTCAATTATCTCTTGAGGATGGGGATTCTTTTCCTTGTCACAGGTTGCCTCGAAGTCTATGACTACAAAATACTGAAAGTCTTGGAACTGGCACTCGGGGAGGTAACCTCGAGAGAGCATATCTGGCAGATAACCATGAAAGCCGTTTCCCCCATGGAAAGAGAAAAACTGACCCTTAAAAGAATTCATTTGGTACGGCTGCATCTGATGAGAGTAGGGATACCGCCAGCCATAGTAGAGAGGATAATTAGGTCCATTGGGATGTTCACCTCTACTAATTGACAAAACTTTCTTCGCAACATCCCCATCGGACTGACCACTAGTTCCATCCTTAAGCTTGGATAACCCGGAGAGTGCGTTGCTATTATCCTGAAGGTTGTAAAGGATTCCATTGCTGGAATAACTTCCAGATAATGCCGCGAAATTCCTTCGAGTATCTTCTGTAAACCCAGATGAATAGACAAAAAGAATCAGAGAATCGCACATGGTTCCTTTTTACTTACCAACAAAACAGATCCAAATGTATGCAGTCACAAAAGAGATGTGCCAAGTGATGTTACGTGAAGAAAGGAATAATTAAGTGGAAGAATATAAGGAAACCTCCTAAAGCGCAGAAAACTTAGTGGTGTACTCCCTAAGATGTCTAATAGAACAAAACAGGCACATCCCGTTTGTCGCTGCTCTTTCGTAACTGTAAGCAACAGTTGCGCTACTCTTCTTGGACCGGGTGATAATTCAAGCGCTGTTGATGAATTTCGCAGTTCCAGAAAAGACAACACCAAACCAAGCAATTCCACGCTTATATGATTACCCCGTCCAAGAAAATCAGGCACGTCCCGGTAAACACCTCATCTACTCGTCGGACTTATTCACATCAATCCCAACTTTGCTTACCAGCAAAGCGCTCGGTCTGACTGAATAAAACAGTTCCCCAACACAAAACCGGACACGCATCATCACCACAAGCCAACCAGGACAGACTTAAAATCAATCACATTCCTCCAGTCGGCACGTGAACGTCGACTCGCGCCGGATAAAAGACAATGCCTTTCGATCGTCGCTCAAAGGACCGAGCAGAAAAATTAAGGATCTTGCACGCGCGCGCAGAGAGAGAGAGAGAGCGCACCTCTGCAATCAAAGTCCATCGCGGCCTCGTGCTCGGTTGCTGCGATCCACCGCCAAATACATTCGATCTTCCACCGACGTCCGTTCCGACCCGCGCGCGGAAACCGAACGGTCTCTGCTCGAATCGCCCTCTTCCTCTCCCTCACTCGCGCGTCGATTCCACTGATGATTGGGAGAAGAAAGCTTGGAACTTTCACCTGGCGCGACCGCGATTCGAGGACGGAGAAGGCGAGCGAACGAGGGAGGGGAAGTGGGTTCTTATACGTAGCTGATTACATCGTCGATACGAAGGCAGGAGCAGCGACACGCTCGCAGAGAATAGAACGAGGAAGAGGAAATCTCGTTTCGCTTTTCGGCTTCTGGTGTCGCGAGATAGGAAAGTAGTGAGAGAAAGATTGGGGCCCACGGCAAGCGAGAGAGAGAGAGAGAGAGAGATGTCTGGTTTCTTTTGAGGATTTGGTGGACACGTGTTCGACGCGGAGCGGCTCTCTCCGGTTGTTGTTTACTGATGTTCGGGTAACGTGCGGTGGTCCTTGGCTGGTCAATGTAACCGCCGGTCCCAGATATTTTATTTTTCTTGTTTTATCGGTGGTGACGTTGACGCTTGCTTGCTCTTTGTTTTTTTTCTTTCTTTCTTTGTATTATCTTTTGAAGTTACTTCTTGCGATTTTACTATCTTTGAAGACGGCGAAATAGGAAATAAATCGTATAGCGTGATCTTCTGATGGATTTTCGTTCCCTTTTCTTGAAAAAACAAGGCTTAATTTGTTCGTGAATAAATAAGTTCATACTTTTCAAGCGCTATCGCTCGATTATTCAGACTCTTTATGGGATAAAAATTAATCCAAATGTATAATTTATGCATCATTTTTTAAATCCCTATTTTGAGAAAATAATTAGATTTTTATTTTTAATTTCTCAAGTATTAATGACTTGTCAAAGTGTGATGACGGGGTAGATAAGATAAACTGAAAAAGATAAGTCTTTATAAGTTGATAATAGGGAGAAAATATTGGTGCATCTGGCAACTTGCCAAATAATAAAAAATTCTATTATTTTGTTTTGGAATATAATAGACATCTATTTGGTAATTTTTTTTATTTTATGGAATAAATTTGCTCTGGGGAATAGATTTAGAGTAGTATCGAAAAATAAAAATAAAAATTTGATCCTTTATTTCCGATAAAAATTTAAGAATTAAACCAACCCATTTTTCTATTTTCTCTTATTGTTCTTTTTCCTTCTCTCTTCTTCTTCCACTACCGTTGTTATTAATCGTGCCACTGTTGCTGCCGTCTACTGCCACCAGTTGTTGGTGACCAGATGGGTGAGGTTTGTGCAAGCTTGCCAAAGGCTTGTCAAGACAGGGCAAGGTTCGGTAGGCTTGTCAAGTGGCTAAGTGAGCCTCGCCTAGGCCTCCCCTAGCCATTGGCAAGCCTCACTTGGCCAAGCAAGGCTCCCCCAGCCACTAGCGAGCCTCGCCCAATTGGCAACAAGGCTAGGCCGACGAGGTATGGCCTCACTAGGGTCGGTGAGCCGCCCTCGTCTGGCTGATCGTCAGTCATCCTAAGGCCAATGACTAGCCATAGCTTCAAAAAGAAAAAGAGAAATAAAATAAGAAAATAATAAATTAATACAATTATTAAAAAATTTTAAAAATGACTTGGATTATAAATTTTGAGAATAGTATTAAGCGCAATTCTATTGTCATAATATAGATTTTAGATAGTTACTAAATCCCTTGAAATACATAAAAATTATTACCGGGAACAAAATTAAAAAGAAACATTTATGATTTAAATTTGTTTTCTTGCCAAATGCGCCTAATTATGTGTAATATGAGATGGATTTAGCTTACCAAGAAAAGCTGGTCTATTAAAGTTTAAACATGCATAAAAGATTCAATGAATTGAGATTTAAGAAGGATTTAGTTTAACTTTTAGTCGCAAGTTTGTTCTTCATTGAAAAATATTACCACTAAGCTTGAGTTGCGTATGCATAGAATATTGACACTTAAAAAATAAGTAAAAATTAATATCCCTCAAATACGGGCTATGGGTATTTTTAAAATATTATTGACCGGAGTTTAAAATGGAAATAGTTGTTTGATTTGCTCCATAATTATCCAACAATTAATATTTATCAGTGCATGTCAAAGTCCGAGGTTAAGACGCAATTCCATTTACTCAATAGTATAGAGAGACATAACTTAAAAGAGATCAAAGGAATATGAATCAATGAATGATAATTCTCACGTCACTTTTCCCGAATTGAACAGCGCTTACAAAAAATAAACTCGACAAAATAACTTGTTAGCTAAATTATTCGAGTAGAAAAGAATAAAAGTATATTTTTTTCAAATCTTTTTTTTTTATGATCTCTTTTCTATTGAAATATTTTGTGCTAATTATTTCCTGTAATCTCTCAGTAATACGAACAATATTATATTTATCTGGAAAAATATATATGGTATAATGATATATATATCTGTAGAATTAGTGATTAAAATAAACACGAGCTCGGCTAAGAATAAACGATGGTCTACAATTTACAATCTCTTGGTTTACCAAAGGGACGACACGTTTTGTATTTAGCAAATATCATCGTGAATTCATCAATATTTTTTTAGCCCACCTATTTCGGACCCCAAACCGACCCGACACAGCAGCCCGAGCCCAGTATCAATCCTCGGAAAGAGGCCCTAAAAAGCCCATCCAGCAAAACGACGCGCTTCGGACATCCTCCTGCCAAAAACCTCCCATAAACCCTACAATCCAACGTCACAGACGGAACACACAGTGACAGAGCGAGAGAGAGAGAGCGAGCGAGCGAGCATGGGAGCGACGAAGGCCGATGCGGCCGACTACGGGGCGCTGCGGGAGCTGTTCCGGCACCACATAGAGTCCTTCGACCACCTCGTCGACCGCGGTCTGGAGACCATGCTCGACAAGATCAAGCCCGTCCAGATTTTCGATCCCTCCTCCGACAAGACGCTCAAGAATATCCTTTTTGCCGAACCAGTTCTTGCGAAATCGCAATAGAAATCGGAAGTTCTCGTTTTTTTTTTTTTTTTTTTAATCTCCCGTGTATTGTCGTCGTTAGTTTATAATTATCGCTCTGGCTGCATGGAATTGATATTCTAGTTCGAGCTCCCTCCGCGTTCTCTTCCGCGCTCGGTGCGGATTTCCAAGTCGATTATGTTGACAAAGCATGCGAGTTTCGTCCTTGACGATTTGATCACTCTGGTTTGCAAAACCCGAGGTATATCAGCCTCAAAAGGAGGGCAGTTCGAAGACGAGTCACGATGCTCTGTTACCATTCGAAGTAAGACCGCTGTAGTTGATTCGAGTCCCGCTCGATTTTATTTTGTCGTCGTGCCGATAGTCGGGCTGACTTTCGCCTCTTTATTTCGCGTTTTAAATAGTGCAGGCAAGCTAAAACTTCCTACGCCGGGAAGTTCGTGGTGCACCTCTATTTTCAATACGACGATAAGGTTGCTGTACACGAGAAATTTAATTTCGGGCATCTTCCAATAATGTTAAAGGTTAGTCTTTCTTTCGTTCCCGATACCATTATTTGGTTGTCGGTCCACTATAAGTCTTTTCCTTTATGTTTACGAGCTGTCTACCTTGCATACTTCGATTGACCTTTGCAGAGTGAATCTTTCGTGTCTCTTGTTAGTAGTGGGGCTTTTCTTGGTTTTCTGTTGCGTCGGTTTGTCATCCTGGTCCAATCAAGATTCTTCTTATCCTTACTGAGTGCAGTCCTTTTTTGATACTCCCAACAATGTTTCAAAGCCATCAATAGTTCCCTAAAGGAAACGTGATTTCGAAAAGGCTTTCCTCTCTTAATTTTCTTCCTGGTGCTACTTTGCTAAAATGAGGTTTCCAACATAGTAAACTAAGTGGCAATTATGCCACCTTCTGCTGTAAATGATGGGATTTTACACATCCAGTAGCACATTGTTTCCTTCACCATACAGATTAAATCTCCCAAAGTTTAGTTTCCTTCTTTATACAATTCTGCCTTACTTAAAATCATGTCGAACCACTGAATCTGCTATCTATGTGAATGGAGGTTTCGCAGCTAGATGATTAAAGCTAGTGCATCAGCAAAGTCTGAATTGTTTTTTTTTTTTGCTTATTTGGGCTTGCACTTACTTTTCTTGCACAATCGAGATTCTTTCAATAGGTGTCCTTAATATTGAGATCAAGCGATTGATAATTTTCTCCTCTCTAAATTATGAGGCAGCTTTCCTGCATTTTTCTCCTTGTAGAATTCTGTCTTATAATTTGTTGAACCAGCATTTTGCTAAACCTGCTTCATGCTAAGCTCCATCGATGACATTGATGAGAAAACCCAACAACCATGGGAAAATATCCTAATTTTCAGGTCTTTGACCCTGCTTTTGTGATGTTTCAACTTATCTGCCTTACTATGCAATGTAATCTGGGACATACCAGCATATGGTGAATGCTATTCCATGTGATAATGACTCTGCAATCTCTTTAAATATGTCTTATAGCTATTGTGCCAACGTGTTGTTCTTAATCTAGTATCTTGAATGCTACTGCTCAATTTGGTTGAGATAATGGTTGCACTTGTCGTGTTGCTGTGTCTTTTGGATATTTGATGTTCTTTTTCTTTAGTTTGTACATTTTTGCTATTATTTTCCATCGTAGTTAGAATGCTTTGGATTATAAATAAATAGGTGCATCCTTTACATACTAAAAAAATAACAGACTATATACATGTTAATGGAGATGAAGAAGATCGGGAATGGTAGATGGTGATTGAATTAATCTGCCTTTCTTTAAGTTAATTGAAGTGATTCTTGATTTGGAGATGATTGTCAAAGATCCATATTGCCATGGTTGTTATGTAATGGTTGAAGATTCATTCTTCAATTTTGCTGCAGTCAAAGCTTTGCTACTTGAATGGCGCTGATCCGCAAAAGTTGGTTTCTTGGAAAGAAGAATCTTCTGAGATGGGTGGGTAAGTTATTTTCTTTCTGCATGTTTAACTAATGATATGGAGCATTGAGTATTTGCTGTATAAGTTTGGAGCATTGCATACCCACTGGATAGATTATGTGCTATTGTCTTTTGCTTGATTGAAAATGGAGATTAATTAGTTTATGCTATTGGCTTTTGTTTTATTTAAAACGGAGAGTAATTATCATTTGTTGACAAGCTCTTCTTTTGCTTTATTGGAAAAGGCGTCTCTTTGTAAACGACCCCCCAAAAAAAAGAAGAAGAAGAAAGAACACAGCACACATGCACATGAAGTGAATGCTGTTATTTAGGGTGACTGTTTGCACATTTCTTTAGTTGTTTTGTATGGTGGTTGTGCTGCCATTGCTCTAATGTCGTCCTTTTGATTTTCCATGGTCATCTCGAGTGGAAACATTTAGATTCCTTGTTGAAGTACTACCTTATTACACGCTGAAATAACAAATTGTCCTTGTTGAAAGCGGCAAATACCGTAGAGATGCCTTTGTTTAGTCATTCTATCAAAATTTGACTGATTCATTCTTTTGAAGCTATTTCATCTTGAATGGGCTAGAGAGGGTGGTTCGTCTTCTGATATTGCCTAAGCGGAACTATGTAAGCATATTCCTTTGCCAATTTTTATTCATCTGCACTAGTGCTCCTTACAAACTATACTTTGGTAGGGGATTGGACACAAATGGAACTCTGCAAGCTTTCATTATTTATCTTTTTCTTGGGCAAAGTTTGTTGTATCCATCAGCTTTGCTGTCTATTTATAAACACATACTTTTCATTTTCATTCAGCTGTTTATTTTATTGTGATAATATCTGAGTCCAATCTATATTTCAGCCAATGAGCATGGTGCGGAATTCATTTCGTGACCGACGTGAAGGATATACCGACAAAGCAGTAGTAACAAGGTTTCATTTTTATACTCTGTGCATGAAGTTGCTTTTAGTCATTAAAGTAGTTCATCTATTTGTACAGAATTGCGTACAAATTTTCTGCTGTTTGACCCTAAAAGTGAGGGGTTCACAAAACACGGCATTGTGTGTTAATTGGTAACTATCAATGCAAAAGGCCATTGTGTCAGAGAATCGCTGTTAAATGCCTTCACAGGTTTTTAGGCAATGATTAACCATTTTGCCGATTAAGTGTTGTTTAAATCATGCCTTTAACTCGTGTTGGCAAGTCAAGATTCTTATTGTTATTCCTATGAAATTGAAGATGCCATCAGTTCTGACTACTCTTCTGTTGTAAGAAGGCCCAGTTCTCGTGTCCCATCGATCAAGTGTGATCTTTCATGTGGTGATTTAAACTGTAACTTTGTTTGTTAAATTGGCCACTGTGGTGTAAGCAAATACCTTACCACTTTATATGGTCACTCTCTCAAATATGGCAGCTATTCTAGGAATATCCATATGATTGGGACTATCCTGGAATAGTGATTTTAGAGGAGTATTGTGTGAATAACTACTTAGCGCAATTTTTTTGGCTGTTGAATTTATGCCCAGCTGCGATTCGAGAAAATTAAGTCTTTTGTTTAATTATTAGCAAAATCTGTGTAGTCGAAAGTGGGTTTGCGTTTGTAAATTCTGCCTACTATTATGACCCTGCAGCTTTCAAGGATTAACACTTCCAGGTCATTGTGGTGGTTTGAATTCTGATTTAATCCCCTTTCAGGTGTGTCAGAGAAGACCAGTCTTCTGTGACAGTTAAACTATATTACCTTCAAAATGGTAGCGCAAGACTTGGATTTTGGTAAGCTATTCTGATTCTTTAACTGGTGAATTAAACCTTTTTCTCTTGAAATGGGATTTTAACTTTTTGCTCTAAATGGTTTTTTGCAGGATTCAGGCTAGAGAGTATTTGCTTCCTGTTGGCGTTGTTTTGAAGGTGCTGTAATTCTAAACTTCCAATAAGAATGTTTTTTTCCCTTTCTATTATCTTGGTTGTTTGTGGGATGTTGGAAATGGATAGCTGATGCTTCGTTACTTCTTTGTTGGTTCATGAAATTTGTCTCTTTGTTGCTAGTTCAATTGACTTATATATACAGTGGCAATATCATGTCATATGTTGTTTAATGGTGAATTGACCTGTCAAACTTTGTCCTAGACCTTTCATCTTGTTCATGAGTGTTGGCACCTTCTTTGGAAATTCTGCAATCTTGATGCATCTGAAGAAGAAAGTGGTACCTGTTGTACAATTGTTGTGTGCATCTCTTGTATGTAGGTATTCCAATGAGTGCAATCCCTCTGCATTCCAGATGTTAGAAGCTTTTCCTCCTTACCTGCTGCAAGAAGAAGGATGGTCATTTGTATGGACCTTACTACTTAGTTGATAGCCTTTCACTTTTAGGTTCTTAGTTAGATGGCACTCAGGTGCTCAGCTTGCTTCCTTCCTTCATCTATCTAATTTCATGAAAGGATCTTTCATATACTTCCTTCTGTTTACTTTATCGCCTTTCATTTAATTAGAGCAAATCTTGTTCAATGCCTTAACTTCTGTTTGAATTTTGATGGAAGATTATTATTATTATTATTATTTTTACAGTTCCTACTGTTTACTTTCTAGATCCTTCCAATTACTTATAACAGATCTTATTTAGACACCTCAAATTCTTTTTGAATACCTGTATCTGCTATGAACTTGTGATCACTTGTTGCTGGAAATTTCCCGTTTCATGAATCATTGAGTCTTGGATCAGAGCCAGGAATGGTTTCTTCTGCCATCAAGTTTTTATTCACCCGTTTCACCTTGACCTTAGTTGATGGTTGTGGAACAAGGGTTTGGAGACTGTAGGACAATGCTGTAGTGGAGATCATTTTTATGCTTTAGAGTTTGAGAAGGTGTATGCAAATTAATGCTTTTGCTTCCACTCTTGGCTGGCCTGCTAGATTTGTTTGTCTATGTCCTTTCCTCTATCTTTGCTGTACTTCTCTTCATGTTGTTGCTAATGGAGATCTTGACTTTCATCAACAGGCACTTATTGACACCAATGATCATGAAATTTATGCTAGTTTGACAAGTTGCTATAGTGAGAAATATGGGAGAGGGAAGGGTGTTGTGGGTACTCAACTTGTGAGTGAAAGGGCTAAGATTATACTTGATGAACTTCGAGATCTGTCTCTTTTTACACGACGCCAATGCCTGCAACATATCGGTACTCTTGACATTTTTCACCGTTCCTTTTGCTTAGGTATCTGTTGTATGACTAACAAAGTTTTTGCCCTATATAGGAGAGCATTTCCAACCTGTTATGGATAGTCTAGAAAACGAAAGTTATATCTCCGTAAGTCGTATCACATGCATGGCTTCATTAAATTGTTTTTGATTTGTCTCTTCAATGGCGTAGTTCCCACCTTCACTTCTCTCTTCCTTCACAGGTTGCAAATGCTGTTCTTCAGGACTACATTTTTGTCCACCTTAATAACAACTATGACAAGTTCAATCTTCTCATGTTAGCTTCTTTCCAACTTGCCTCACTAAGTGGCAGCATGATTTTCACTCTAATAGCTCCACTTTTCATTATTCTTAATATGTTTCTGATTGTCTTTATTCTTCATCCAGCTTTATGGTGCAGAAGCTTTTTTCTCTTATTGACCAGACTTCAAGTCCAGATAACCCAGATTCTTTGCAAAATCAGGAAGTTTTACTGCCTGGTCACCTGATTACAATTTATTTGAAGGTATAGGCTTTGTATCTTCTTTTCTTTTTTCTTGTCTTACTTATACATGTCACAAAGCTGATTAGAGAACCCGCAGCAAATAGTAAGAGAGAAAGAAGAAGGGAGAAGGAATAGAGAAGAGGAGAAGGAGAATGTAGAAGAAAGAGACAAAGAGGGGGCTGTAGATTTCTGTAGTAATGAAAACCCTACACCCATTGTATTTATATTGAATATAAATTATATATGACAATAATACCCTTTTGTAAGTAAAAAGGAAATAAAACTCTGATAATAAAGGAAACTTAATTAAAGTAACTTAACAATACACAGTACTGAAGGACAATTAAGGGCGCGTTTGGTAACGTTTCTCTTCCGGGGAACAATTTTTGAATAGAAATAGTTTTTTCTATTTCTGTTTCCGGAAACAATTTCCGAGCATAATAACACTCTTGGTAATTGCAAAAAATTTCTATTCTAGGAATAGAAATGCGTTTGGTTAACTTGTATAATTTTGTTGTTTCTTTTAATTTTTCAATATTTTTATTATATTTTTCCTTTTTTTCTTCTTTCTTTTTTTTTTTTTTTCTTCTTTCTTCCTTTTGGCTGGTCGCTGGCCTCGGCCATGGCCGGCAACCGGCCAAAAGGAAGAAGAAGGAAAAAAAAAGAAGAAGAAAAAAAAGAAGAAAAAAGAAGTGTTTCTCGAAATTGTTCCCAGGAACAAGAAGTAACTTTTTTCTACTTTTTGTTTCTGTTCCAAATCTGTTTCCAGGAACAAAAAAAAGATTTTTTGTTCCCTCGAGCAAAAGAACAAAAATTTTTGTTTTGGGGAACAGAAACAATTTTAAACAAACAGGGCCTAAAACTTGAACTAGATAAATGCAAAATTACATGTACTTATATGCTTTACTTAATTTTAACTTTTTATTAACTGGGATTGTGGATACTGGTTTCTGCCATAAGCCAGCTTATTATCAGCCTGGTCATTAATGCAGATCACCTTGGTCAGAACCCACTTTCAATAGGTTTTGACCATGGTAGACCTGTGGACTCTCAGCTCAGGTAAGGGTTCCGACTGTCTTTGGCCCAAGATGTCCCCTGCTTTCAGGGTTTGGTCCCAGTGCCACTTTACAGTGACCCAGGTTGTGTTTGCTATTTCATGAACAAAAAAGATTAGTTAGCTTGCTGCTAGTAGGTTTTGAAATTTTGGCCTTTTGGTCTTTAGCGTGTATGCCAAGCAAGAAAGCAACAGATTTATTTTATTTATTATTATTATGATTTATAAAAAAAATTAACAAAAGAAAGGCGCTCTGTAACATTCTAGTGGTCGAACTATTGATCTGCAATTCAGCCCCCTGATCCGCTTAAAGTCTTGCTAAATGTGGAGTGTTTCTAGCCTACATTCTTTAGGAACCAAAAATGCATGGTTTAAATTAATTTCTGCACATTTTACCTTATAGATGCAAAATGATGACTTAAAACAGGCAAATAGAAACATTATGGATATCTGATTGAACAGATAATAATATCTCAGTACTTAATGTGCTTTCTCAATGCAGCTGAAGCTCAATATATTTCATTGCTTGTTTGTTACTTCTCCAGGACAAACTAGAAGATTGGCTACAAAAGGCAAAAAAACTTCTTCAAGACGAGTTGAAGAACAAAGCTAAAAACTTTGATTTCTCTAGCTGTATGTTATAGTGTTATAGTACTCTTTCTCTCTCTCTCTCTCACACACACACACACACACACAATTTTGTGTTTCTTCTAAGGCCCTTGACTATTGTTGGAATGAACCAATTTTCCTAGGGAATATTCTGTTCATGCGCTATTAATTGTGCTAATTGTTGAAAAAGTGACAATTACCTTCAGTTCTTACTTTTAACTTCTCTCAGATGTAGCTCCCTCCCCCTGCGATTCAACTGGGTTGGAGTTATTATTCTGATGACTGATGGAATCATGTGTTGGTTGTTTTTTTCTGGCTTCAGTATCTGAGAAAGAGAGGGATCTGTCTGGTTGATAAATGCTGTTATTTTGTGTCCAATTATTGCCAATATGTTAAAGATATGTCTGGCTCGTTTGTCCTACCTTTTGGTTTGTTTCAGAGTTCTTGACTAGCGCTTTTTTGACGTGTGATTATGTAGTGGCACATGTTAAGAAGGTCATGGACAAAAATCCCGGAAGGCAGATTGGTTCAGCTGTAGAAAATATGTTAAAAACTGGAAGGCTCGTTACACAATCGGGTCTGGATTTGCAGCAGGTGTGTATAACTTCTAGCACTACACCGCATTCTTTTGATACAAATGAGCTCACAGTTCTCTTGCCGGTGCCTTATCTCTTTTATGATATTTCCTGCAAGCAAGATACTGAGGGTGGTGAAGTGTATCATCTTATCAAACTTTGGGGTGTAGTTGTTGAAGCACTTTTTATGACTTGTATCTTGGTATGGACTTGAATCAATTGCAAGCTACATGAGACTTGCAACTTCTTTCTGCTCTTTAAATGGGTGTCTTTGCGTTCATAATTTTGTGCTTCTTACTGTTGGTTGAGATGGAACAGCAGTAGTTTCGTGGTGTTTTTCTGTATAGTTGTCTTTCAACTAGAGTGAGAACTCATTGCGCGTTTCTTGTTGTTTTTAAGGAAGGGTGCTACTGCTTCTAGAGTTCTATGATAAATCCCGTGAATACACTAGAAGCATAATAGGTTCACTATGGCGGATTAGAAATGGGAAAGCTTACTCCCAAGTTCTATCTAAACATTTATTCAGAAAGGGAAGTAAGCTTTGGCATGAGGACCCCCATTATTTGAAAATAGATCTACCCTTACCATGAGGGTACCATACCCTTTGTACTTGGGCAAGCAAACCAGTTGGAAGCAAGCCGAAGTGAAGAAGGTGTGAGAAGGAAGAGCATCCAATTCAATATGTTAAGCAGGAAAAGCATGATAGGGGGCTGCTTCAGCTTGTGCCTCCTAACCTATTAGATTTGATAGACTTCATTCTTCTTAGGTTTCCAGAAGTAAAGCTGGCGACCTCATCATTAAAGAAAGAATATATTTATTTTGGAAAATGTTTTCCGTTCCACTCTTAATACCTGAAAGAATCACACTCTAGCACACACCAAAGCATTTTTTTATCCCAAGAATATATATACCATCTTTGTAAAGGATCTGTCGCTATTTAGAACATGTTACCGTAGGTGATAACACGAGCTGTTTGAAGTCTCGGTTTTTTTTTTTTTGGGGGGGGGGAATTAAGCAATAAACCTTTCCTTCTCAAAAGCCAGCTATTATTACTTCTACTTGACAATGATTTTTCTTCTTTTGTTTCTGCGCTTGGCAACCTACCTGAATCTTCTAGCCATTGCTAGGGGCTGCTATACCAATCAAGGAAACTGCCTTCAACTATAATCCAGCACAGGCTTCGTGACTGCACACCAAATCTAGGAATCTGTTGCACATTGCAGTGCATGTCTTGCTTAAATTTCTCTACCTCTGAAAAGGAACTGTGAGGATCCGTGCGACTCTTGCTTAGGTTTCTTCAAATGATGATAAGTGCTGGGGACTGTTTAGTCAAACTACTGGCTTTGATATCATTTTTAACTCAGCACTTTGTTGGCAACACTACAGAGTGCCCAAAACCAACCCTGTCAACATACTTAGTTGATTTTGATTCGATCAAAAGCTCAAGTAATGAGTTCTAGGCCAAATAAGCATATATGTTTACACTAATCATCTGATGTAAGAGACTATCCCGACATCTCACAAATGCATCCAACTAACATACATTTCTTTTTCTGTACTTGGGGGATTAATTTTCACTTCCTTTTTAGTCCTTAAAAACTAATGTCTTTCTAGATGTTTACATATTTTTCTAGCTTTCATGTAGAGTTGTCTGTGCTTTTTTACTAGTCTGAGAATTGTGAAGGCGATTACCTTCTGCAGAAATTTCTAACATGTGGCAATTTGTTATCATTTTAAGGTTATAAAATGTGAAAATAGGTAAGAAATGACTGAAGGATTTTTCCTTGAGTGGCATCTTGTTACTAACCTTATCACTTTATTTCCAACGTTAATTTATTTAATCTTGTCTAATATTTTTGTGAGGTTTTAGTTATGTTCTAGGTTAGCTTGACTAATGCTTGTATCCTGGATCTGCTTTAATAGAGGGCAGGCTATACAGTTCAAGCGGAGAGGCTAAACTTCCTGCGTTTTCTCTCACATTTTCGGGCTGTACATAGGGGTGCATCCTTTGCAGGGTTGCGGACAACGAGTGTTCGAAAATTGTTACCTGAGTATGTGTTGTTTGGTAATCAGTTTGAACGTGTCTTAACTTTTGCGCACTTCTTCCCAATTCTGATTGCTCTTGCCTTGCCCTTTCTCCTTTTTCCCCCTCTTCGTCTTTTTGCATTTTGCAGATCTTGGGGTTTTCTTTGCCCTGTACACACTCCAGATGGGGAACCTTGTGGTTTGCTGAATCATATGACTTGCACCTGTAGTAAGTTAACATATCTTTTCAGATTGCTATCAAGAATTCTCTTATTCCATGAGACAGTTTGAATATTATCATATCTTATGACAATTTTCTGGCCATTGTGTTTTGGAAACTGTTATAGTGTCTGGAAGAGTATTTTCAGAACAAGTTAATATTATTTGGTCTTCTTAACAAATTGACAATAACAAGTTTTTAAAATGACTGCCTTTAGCAACCATAGTCATCACCAAGGACCAATTTCCAAGACGTCTTGGATTTTATTTTATTCTTCCTCCTTCCCCATCTTACTTGTCAAATTTAAAAAAGCAAATATAAGTTGCTGAGAGCCAACACTTTTTTTTGGCTTTTAAAACAAAAGAAGTGCTTTTGTATGCTTCCAACTAGCATATAAAGGTCCCTGATATTCCACATATTTCTGTAGCTTTTTTCTTTGACTAATTTATTTATCATATGATGGCAACAAGCATCAGAGATGTATATTTTCTTTTTTTTCAGGGATCACATCCTTTTTTGATTCTAAAGGAAACTTTCGAGATTTTGTCAAGATAAGAACTTCAATTCTAAATGTTCTGATTGGAATTGGAATGACACCTTCACTCCCCAAAATCGTCCAAGCTGGCCCTCCTGATGTTCTCTCGGTCCTTCTAGATGGGCGTGTTGTGGGTTCTATTCCCTCTGCTGAAGTTGAAAAGGCTGTTTCTTATTTGCGTAGATTAAAGCTGTCAACTACTTCAGGGGTCCGTGTTTCATCAAATCCTTCTGTTTTTGTAGTTTCCAACTGCCCCAATCACTGCTTCAATTTTTTGTTGGTTCTCATTGCGGTACATCCAATTGCAGATTCCCGATGATCTGGAGGTGGGATATGTTCCTTTGAGCTTTGGTGGGGCATATCCTGGCCTTTATCTATTTACAAACCCTTCAAGATTTGCGCGCCCAGTTAGAAATATATCTGCACCCGTAGATGGAAGCCAAAACATTGAACTCATTGGTCCATTTGAGCAGGTTATTTCAGGATGAGTTTTTTTGATGGATATTCTTAGGTGATGGTATTTAAACAGTCTATGCAATTTTCAGGTGTTTATGGAAATTAGATGCCCTGATGGTGGAGATGGGGGAAGAAGAAATGAATTTCCTGCAACTCATGAAGAGATCCATCCAACTGGAATGCTCAGTGTGGTTGCTAACCTCACACCATGGTCAGATCATAATCAGAGCCCACGAAACATGTACCAGTGTCAGGTTTTCATCATTTTTCTTCACTAATTATCAGAAGTTTCTTATAATTCTTCCGAGGCTCGAAGATGGTCAGTGGGATCCTTAAGTAAATCTGGCTAATATTCTATTGTTGTCTTTGTTGATTGTAATTTCAGATGGCGAAACAAACAATGGCTTTCTCTTCACAAGCCATTCACTTCCGTGCGGACCAAAAACTGTATCATCTTCAGGTATATATCTAATTATTCAAATTTTTGCAATGGTTGTTTGTAATTAACTTGGTAAATGGCTCATCTGTTCGGAATTTATGCATGCTGAGTTGTTAATTGGCATCCATGACCAACGGGCATTGCCTTTTGGAACTTATTGAGTGCATGAACTTGTTCAAGTCTGATCCAGAAGTCGGCACTTTGTTGTTGTTATAATCAATCAATGAATTTTTAGTTTGCATCTGTGGGTGCTGCTGGTGTTATTTCTCATAGTATTGTTTCTCTGAACCGGTACCATGGGGCTTTGCAGACTCCTCAAACTCCCATAGTAAGAACAGGTGCATACACAAAGTATTGCATAGACGAGTATCCAACCGGGACAAATGCAATTGTTGCTGTGCTGGCTTATTCAGGGTAATACTTGGAACTAACTCTAAAATTCAAGGTGATGGATATATTTGCTACTTTATTTTTTGTCCTTGAATATCAACCATATGATGCTATTAGGTATGATATGGAGGATGCTATGATTCTGAATAAGTCATCTGTAGAACGCGGAATGTTCCATGGACAAATATACCAGGTTTTTCTCTTTCTGCTTAAGCCATTTTTAAAAGAGCAAACGCCTGCGATTGCTTTTCCTACTTCCTGCCTCTTTAGCAAGTGAGCACATGTATTACCCTGTGTAACACTTGTCAAATACTCTTTCTTTATGAGCTTAGCTTTTCCATGTGGAGTGGATACATTTAACCTTTCCTATATGTCTAGCAAGTGAAAGTGGGCAAGTTTTTCGTTGGTATGACCTGTGAAGGAAACACGTCTACAAAAGCTCATCAACATGTCTATCAAATTAAGCAAAAATTTCTCGATTTGTGTCAACCGTTGATGCTAAAAATCCAAAGAGTAAAACTCATCTAAAAGTTGACTAAATTGTTAGCTTGCCGCCGGCATCAACTGACTCAATCCCCTGAAATGCTATACTGCTCTTTCACAACATTTAGAAGATGTCAAAAGCAATTCCATGGTTTCTTGTAAAAAGAGCAATATCAAACCTTTGATAACCATCGCCATTGCATTTGTTCCCATCCTAGCGAATTTGAAGTCATGGTAGAGTAACATGTAAGACATGGTCACCTATAATCTGGTAACATAAACAGTTCTTGGATGCCCTTTCCATCTTTAATATCAGGTTATTGGTAGGATTGTGTGTAATTACTTACGTTTAAAGTAAAGTTGATAAAGCACTTGGTTATTTTAAAGTATTTCAAAGCCTTTTAAAGTGTTTTACTTTTGCTGGTGCTAGCTGGATAGTCTTATAAACATGCTGGGTTTTGGTCTTTTTCTCTACTTCTGTATGTGGTGGTTCTGATCCCATGAATTGGTTTCTTCCTTTTTGTGGATGGTGGTCTTGTTTGAGACATTTGCTAAATCCATAAACTGTAAGCAGCAGAGCCTGCACTTATGGAATTTATGCATAGGATATGAGTTTGTTTGTTTATTTGTGCCTTTTTTTTTGTGGGGGGGTTGGGGGAAGAACTTAATGGGCTGGGTTGTTGTTTGAACTGATTGTAATTTTGCTACAGACAGAGACCATTGACTTATCTGAGCAAAGTAGCAAATCTGATCGAGAACAGAGGATGTTTAGGAGAAGTAACACTGATAAATCAGCTCACCCTTGGATTGATTCTGATGGACTTCCCTATGTTGGTCAGGTGAACGATCTATATAATTCTGTCATCACTCTTTTCGTCCACTGAATCCTTTTTCTTAGAAATTGATAAACTCCTTGACATTTCTCTTTTAGATGATACGTCCAAACGAGCCATATTGCAGTGTATATAATGAGGTGACGACTACTACCAAAAACCATCTACGAAAGGGGTCGGAATCTGCGATAGTTGATTATGTGGCTGTTGATACAAAAACCAAGAAAGGTCTTCAAAAGGTCAGTGAACATGATGAACTTTTTTGGGTCTTTTCTTCCCCATTGATTTCTCCTAATTTCAGCATTAGAATTTCTTGAAATAATAATAATGTATGGGGTACTGGAGCAAATTCCTCCAGATAATGTTCTTTCGCCAGCTAAACTGATGAACTCTCATACTTTCTCTTGGAGTTGATCTTTTGGAAGGTGCTGGAGATAGTGGCAGAGATCCCGTGAGAGGTGCCCAAGATATTAGAATGTTAATTTCCTTGTCTCTCTCTCCCAACCTGGTTGGTCTGGGAATTCAGTCTCTATCTGGAGAGAGAGCCCTATCTGGGGAAATCAGTGGTTCTTACTATAACTGCCATGTGTAGTTATCTTGGTGTAGCAGTGTGAATAATCTCTCTACCTACCTGAATACTCATAACTGTGTCTTTTGCTTGCTGACTGACTTGGAGGAGTTATGACCATTAACGCCCCGAATGTCAAAACAGACATACACCAGTTCTGGTTATACTTTGGTCTGTGGCAGGATCTGACTTGATGCAAAATTGGGGGTAGAATTGGAGATTATGTATTGTTTTTAAACATTACAGGTCATTCGAGATAAAGAAAAAGGACTTCACATTAAAAAAAAGGAAAAAGAGGACTTTTAATGTAATATTGTACTATATTCTGAAAGATGGCTGACTGAGTACTGAGTAGTGTACCTTACATTTCAATTAGAGATAGGGCGTCCAGGAGTTTTAACTGTTTTCTATCGTTTCGGGCTCTCATGTTTATGTTGGTATTTCGTGGATATTCAGGCCTACTTGGATTTTAAAATGCTTGTTTAATCCCATTTAATATTTGGAGTCGAATTGGTCTTTTTGCAGTGTAGAATTTCACATGCATATAGTGTATGTCAGCAAATAGGCTTGTTGTGAAATAGCTAGTCCTTTCGAAGGTTCTTCTTTGTGCATCGTCATCTTTAGATTTAGCTGCATCCACTGATAATGCTTTTGCAATGCAACATAAATTCTAATCGCATGTTATCTTTCTTTCTCCCCTTTTTCCTTCTCCTCAACAAACTTTCGCACGTGGAGCATGGGATGGACCTTTTCTTATTATTCCCTTTTGAGCAGGCAAATATACGTTTTCGGCATCCAAGGAATCCTGTAATTGGTGACAAATTTAGCAGTAGGCATGGGCAGAAAGGTGTTTGCTCACAGTTGTGGCCAGATGTAGATATGCCTTTTTCAGGAATAACAGGAATGCGTCCAGACTTGATAATTAATCCCCATGCATTTCCTTCCAGGATGACAATTGCTATGCTTCTGGAGTCCATTGCTGCTAAGGTACCTCTAACAGTAGAATAGCTTAGTTGGACTTTATTATGAATACAACACTTGGTTGAACTGAAGTTGTCGCTGTGTTGCTTATTTTATTGCTTAGTATAGGCGAGGTTTGAGATATACAGAAATATACATGTAGAACTTAGAGAATTCAGTAATTTGCCTTGCAGGTGGGCAGCTTAGATGGTGAATTTGTCGATGCAACTCCATTTGCTAGCTCCACTAAAAAAGCTAACGGGGAAGAGAAATCTGAGTCTGAATTGCTTGTGGATCAAATTGGGGCCAAGTTAAGGAAGAAAGGGTTCAATCACCATGGGGTGGAAGTGCTGTACAGTGGTGTCTATGGAACAGAACTCACATGTGAGATCTTTATTGGGCCTGTGTATTATCAACGACTAAGGCACATGGTCTCGGACAAGTTTCAGGCAAGTGTCTCTTTCTGTTCCCTCCATGCACATGGGTGATTTCATGACACCATTACTTAATTGAAGGATGAGCTGACATGAAAACCTGTCAATTTCCGCCCAAAGCCTTTCTTTTCCTTTCCCTTTTTATATTTTGGAGGAGAGTAGGGTTTCCGGAGGGAAGAGAGGGAGAGAGGGGGGCGGGGGATCACAAAGGTGTGTTACAGAATAAGTTATTCAATTCTGTATTGGCCTACGCACGTGAAATCTATGATTTTAAATGTGCAAGGCATTACCAATCTGTACTCACTGCCTTTTTGATATGTTAAGATAATGGTGTTGTTGACCATGACATGAAATAGTGTGCACTGAGTACCAAAACTTTGTACTTCAGATCCATGAAAATGCAACTCTTGATCCATAGGTGTGCTTATATGGAGCACAAATCTGTTTGAAAGAGTTACTAAATTGGCATTTTATTCCCATTGTCATATTTGTCATCTAGGGCTGCCATCATATCCATGCATAACTGTGATAGCAAGGATTACTACTAATGTTTTTTTTTTTTTTTTCCTTTTTGGGGCTAAACGAAAGGGATTTGTACTCTTAATAATTTGCAGGTTCGCTCCACTGGAACGGTAGACCAGGTCACACGCCAGCCCATCAAAGGAAGAAAACGAGGTGGAGGCATCCGATTTGGGGAGATGGAACGAGATTCCATGGTTGCACACGGGGCGGCGTATTTATTGCACGATAGGCTACACACGTGTTCTGATTACCATATTGCTGACGTATGCTCCCTTTGCGGGAGCATCCTCACTACGGAGTTTGTCCAGCCTCAAAGGCGTCCGGGCCGGGAGATTGGAGGGCTCCCACCTATTAGGGCTCCTAAAAAGGTCACCTGCCACGCGTGCCAGACGAGCAGAGGGATGGAAACCGTCGCAATGCCTTATGTTTTCAGATACTTGGCTGCTGAGCTAGCGGCGATGAACATCAAAATGACCTTGCATTTAAGCAATGGAGCCGGAGCCTGATTCTTGCTGCTGTCTTTTCCAGGCGTTCACCCATTTTTCGTACTGCCGAGAGAGGGTGAAGGGTGCGTATCGTGTATATCATAGGGAGGCTGGTGCCATGATCGTTGAGCGGGTTCCATTCGCATCCATTTGATCGACAGACAATATACTCTCTCTCCCCAGCAACAGAAGCACAGCGAGCCTGAATCTATCAGCGCAACAGCCTCCACGGAGAACCATTTTGTGTAGAAGCCGTTTTCATAGAGAAAACCATTCACGAGCAATCTTCTCAAGGCAAGTTTTCTTTTTAAGGTTTGCGTTCTTGTAATTTCTGACAGAGGAGTTAAGTTTTGGCAATAGAATTTCGCTATCCAATTTAGCACGTTCATAATTGTCGCATATTATGCGTTGCGAACAACCAAAGTTTGCGTAAAATGTTGGGTGTGACTCAACCAAAACTACAAACGAGAAATCAGCATTTCTACGCGAAAAATCTTTTCATACATATTTGAACACTGTAGGGAAACTCTAGGTTGATGATATCAGCTCTTAAGAAACAGTTATCATGAAATGGGTTCACTTGTGAAAAAGGATAATGCCTGGTCTAACGGTGTTCTTGATTGCTCATTGTGAAAAGATTTGATAGATTTTTGAATTTACTAGACTAAGTGAAAATGATGCAAATGAAAGGGCTATATTGAATATTACTAATAATGAGGGATTATGTTGAATAAATTGAAAGTCATTGAGCCGAAGTTCGAGGGAAAATTTCAAATAAGAACCCAAAGTTGAGCTATTTTCTCAAATAAGGACCCGAGGTGGACGTTATCTCAAATAGGAATATGATCCTGTATGAAGTGGCTAGATTTGTCTTAAATAAGGACCTCAGTTCATCGGCCGGCCAAATGTTCTCCTGGCCAATGAGCAAGTGACATTTCCAGCAACTCGAATGGGGACATTTTTGTCCAAATAATTAAAATTCCTAAAAACTTAAAAAGAAAAAAAAGAAAAAAACCAAGGCTTCATTCCTAAGAATGAACAACATTCTTCTTCCTCCCAACTACTTCGTTTTCCCATAATATGAGCGCAATCTCTCCAGCCTCAAATTCCATGCTGCCCAGCAAATTCGACTTATGTCCGCCTTGGTTGCCATGCTGTTGCTGTGACTCTTCCTTAGAAGCCCCATGCCTTCTCATCCTCATCCTATTCACTTCCTCAAGAGCCCCGCGCCTTCACCTTCCTTGTCTCGTGTCGAGTGATCGATTAAGTGTAAGTCAATTTCTTCACTTGGAACTTATCTAATATTTGTTTTTCAAGAATTTGTGTAGTGTGGTGTTATTGCTGGGAGAGCTGAGCGGACTTTATGCCTATCTTTTATTCCTCAATCAAATGCATGTGATGCGTTCGAGGAAATGCTTTGGAGGCATGACTGAAAAATGATCCATGAAATTCTCAAATCGGAAAACATTTCAACATAAAGTTGCTCGTTTTCAATTGATTTGTTAAAAACTTTGATCCAATTGCAATTATATTTCATTGTATTCAAATTGATATGTCAATTTTTTCTAGTGTTTTTGTTCTATATTTTGCATATTTCTTGTGACTTTTGGGCCCCGGCGGTGTGAAGTCAAAGTAGAGAGGAAGGGTAATGTTGGCGGGAGAAGACGGCAAATGGTGCTTCCCCACCACCTCAATTCATTTTGAACTTTTCGTGGGCCACATGCCAATATTTTCTCCTATTTTATCCTTTGGTTACATGATTTTTTTTTTCCGGGCTATATGGTTTATTCATTTTATACTTTCCTCTGCAACAGCTTAATTCCTCACCTTCCTGAAATCATGGCTAGGCCTGCTGTTACGGACGAACACCGAGGTTAAGATAATCGTGTGGGCGAATATAGGACGTGGCTGCAATCGATCACCGTAATGTTACTCACGGTTATGCTCGCGGTAGTGGCAATTTGGATGGAGCTGAATCCACCACAAATATTGGCCGAGTCTCTTATTGCAAAGAAATTTTTTCTCACTTGTAATAGCAAAACTTTAGTAGCGTTGCGACGTTAATAATGAGTTGCGGCCTTCAGCTAAAATGGTGGCTATTCACTGATTTGGCAGTCCTACTGACGTGGATCACCGTCATTCATGCAACACGATTGATTACATGGGTATGTCAACCTCAATCATCGCCAATCACCAGAACATGGCCATCAGCCTTCAACTCAGCCATTACTATATTTTGAACATTAACCTACAAACATGACGTACCGACGTAATCCCGAGATTAAGATGCAAAAAGAAACCGTCATGTCTCTAGAGAATCCATAAGCATGACCTCGGCTATTTCCTCACAAGTGAATTCCACGGAGACGTCCTATTTTCTCTAGGGACATGACGGTTTCTTTTTGCATCGTCATATTCGTGGAATTCACTAGTGAGGAAATGGCTGAGGCCAATGTCATGCTTATGGATTCTCTAGGGACATGACGGTTTCATTTTGCGTTTTCATCTTGGGATTATGTTGGTACGTCATGTTTGTAAGTTAATGTTCAAAATATGGTAATAGCTGGAGTTGAAGGCTTATGGCTATGTTTTGGTGATTTGGTGATTGACGTATAATCAACCATGTTGCTAGAATGACGGCGATCCACATCAGCAAGATTGCCAAATTGGTGAATAGCCACCATTTTAACTAAAGGTTGCAACTTATAATTAACGTCGTACTTAAAGACGCTACTAATATGCTATTACAAGTGAGAAATTTTTTTTTTTGCAATAGGAGACTCGGTCAATATTTGTGATGGATTCAACTCTGTCCAAATTGCCACTATTGCAAGAGTAACCGTGAGTAACGTTACAATGATCGATTGCAGCCACGTTCTATTTTCGCGCTCACAATCATCTTGATCTCCGCGTTGGTCGACAGCAACAGGCCAGCCATGATTTCAGGAAGGTGAGGAGTTGAGTTGTTACAAAGGAAAGTATAAAATGAATAAACCATATAGCTGGAAAAAAAAAAAAAAAAAAAACATGTAGCCAAATGAGAAAATGTTGGCTAGGCGACATGGGTGACATGAAAAGTTCAAAATGAATCGAGGTGCTGGGGGCACGCCATCTGCCGTCCTCTCTTGCAAATATTAGCTCCTCCCTCCCTACTCTAACTTCACATCGTCGGGACCAAAAGTCACAAGAACAGATGCGAAACATAGAACAAAAACAACAGAAAAAATTGACATACCGATTTGAATACAATGAAATATGATTGGAATTGGATCTAAGTTCTTAACAAATCAATTGAAAACGAGCAATCTATATTGAAACATTTTCGGATATGAGAATTTCACGGATCATTTTTCGATTGTGCCTCATAGGCATTTCCTTGAAAGCATCACATGCATTTGCTTGAGGAATGAAACAAAGGCATAAAGTTGCGCTTAGCTCTCCCCGGCAACAAGACCACACCACAAATTCTTGAGAAACAAAGTTCCAAGTGAAGAAATTGACTTACACTTAATTGATCGCTCGACATGAAATGAGGAAGGTGAAGGCACAGGGCTCCTGAGGAAATGAATGGGATGAAGACAAGAAGGCATGGGGCTTCTGAGGAATAGTCACAGCGACAGCATGGTGACCAAGGCGGCAATTCGTCCGTCAAAATTGCTAGGCGGCATGGGACTTGAGGCTAGAGAGCTTGTGCTCAAATTCTGGGAAAACAAAGAAGCTGGAGAGGAAAAAGAATGATGTTCGTTCTTAAGAATGAAGCCTTGGTTATTTTTAATAAGTTTTTAGGAATTGTAATTTTTTGGACAAAAATGTCCCCATTCTAGTTGTTGGAATGTCACTTGCTCGCCGGCCGGAGAACATTTGGCCAGTCGGTGAGCTGAGGTCCTTATTTGAGACAAATTTAACCATTTCGGATTCTTATTTGAGACAACGTCCACTTTGGATTCTTATTTGAGAAAATAGCTCAATTTTGAGTCATTATTTGAGAATTTTCCTAAAAATAATGCAAAGTAGTAAATTGAATAATTTTTTATATAATTTAATATGATGCCTATCTAAATTGTATAGTTGAAGGGAAATATCCAAATACATGTCTTATTCTTTTCAATAATCCATATTTGTAGCAATGAAATACTATTGTTCCTCCTCAAGTGAGAAATGATTGATTACAAATATCTATGATTTATATTCTCTATAAAAAAAGAGTTTATATCGAGTAAAATATATACTTCAACCTTCTTGTGTTAAAACTTTGGCTCGTAAACACAAAAAGATTGTACGCACTTTTTAAAAAAGATTAGGTTTGGAATTTTTGGAGTCAGATGCTTCTTCTATTCTTTTTTTTTTCCTTTGGCGCAACTAGGCCATCCTAGACTTGAACTAGAGACCTTGCCTGTGGAATAAATCAGGGTTCCAAACTCAACGGTGGCAACGAAACACAAGGGTTGCGCTCATTGCAAGACTTAACCCAACACCTTACAGCACGAGTTGATGACAACCATGCACCACCTGTGTCCATGTTGATTAGCGACTTACCCATTCAGTGACTTTGGTACTGGACGTTTCCAAAATTGGTATTATCGCATCGGGTGAATTCAATACTAGACGCCTATTGGCATTCCAACCTTCCTTCTCCTTTCAAGGACTGAGCTTGAGGGATCATTCATTTTTTTGAAATATGAAATAGGGAATTTCATTAAGTCAATTCTTAAGATAGCTCAGTTGATAGAGCAAAGGGCTGAAAATCATCATGTTGCTGGTTCAAATCCAGTTCCTTTTATTTTTGCCAGCATAAAGATATTCATATTACAAATCTTACTAAAACGCGATAATGATTTGGAAGATCTAAAACAAAAAATAGAAATAAATTGCTAATAACAATATAATGGAGGCAGTCAATCAATATAGATGGATCCCGAAATTTGATTCAAATCCAATTACCTTGAGATTTTCATTACATATAATCAACTCAATATGGTGATCACACATTCAGGGACACTTTATTGAATGTGTAATACATATATAAGTTTTATTATAGTAAAATCAAAACAGCTCCTACTAAACAACAACATCCGATAATGCTTCTTAACCCATGTTCATGACATGTCATTCAAGTACACAAGAGCAAAAGTATTTAATTAGTGGGTCTACAACCACATCATTTGTGAAAATATGTCATCATTCTGTATCGATTTTTTTATGGTAAAAAACTTGACCGCCACATATCTAGACCCCTCGAAACATTTATTGTTGTTGATAAATAATACTAAAGAGTTATTGTCTTGATACAACCATATGAGTCTATCCATAAAATCAAATATGGTCAACTCCATAATGAGGTTCCGAAGTCAAATATCCTGAGTAACAGTTGAAAATCATGCTACAGACTCCGTTTATACGGTAGAGGATAACATAGATTTTTGTTTATCGCTTTGTCATAATACTGTACCTTTTGCTAATTGAAAGATATATTTTGTTGTCGATTTTCATCCTTACAGGTACTAAAATCTGCATTTGAATATCCTACTAGCTCCAAGTCTTGAACATGTTTGTCAACATATAGTTTTCTTATCCCTTTCAGTATCTCAAAATCTTATTGGCAGTAATTTAGTGATCATGTCCTAAACTTGACTAATATTTGCTTGGAAGTCTTGTCGCAAAAAGAATATCCAATTTACTGCAAACTTGAGCATACATGACACTTCTAAGTGCACTAGCATAAAATATATCATTCATTTGGGTTTTCCCAAAATTTGAATTAGGACAATGCCAGAGATTCAATCCATCAGCCCTAACGACAGAAGCAACTCCTGACTTGTTGAATCTTTTCAAAATGCAATGAACACATATAATCTAAGAAAAATCTGACATACGACGAGAATATTTTCTACGGATCTCAATGCCAATAATAAAAGATACCTCACTAAAGTTTTTCAAGTCAAAATTTCTTAACAATATATGCTTTATCTTATGCAGTAATCCGATGTCACTATTTGCAAGCAAGATATCATTTATATAGAATGTGAGAAAACTAAATTTTCTCTCACTAACCTTACAGTATATAGACCGATCTACTTTATTCTCAACAAAACTAAACGAAATAACAACATGATGAAACTTCAAGCACCATTGTCTACAAACTTGCTTAAGACTATAAATAAGACTTTTCAGTTTGCACTTAAGCTCACCTGAATCATCTGTTGCAAAATTTTCGAGTTATACGATATGAACTTCTTTATCTAGGTATCTATTGAGAAATGGAGTTTTAATATTTATTTAACGTAACTCCATATCAAAAATAAACTACTAATACCATATTCACTTTGAAATAGTCTTTAGAAAAGACTAATCTTCTCTTTAAGTGAAACCTTTCACTACTAGTCCGAGTTTAAACTTCTCAATATTTCATTTGTAATTTCTTTTAATCTTGTACACCCATTTGCAGCGGATGGACTTGTGACATTTAGTCAATTTAATAGGCTCCCGCATCTCGTCTTTCATCGCATCTAACCATAGACCTAACTGAAGACAAAAAACAGTATTTATATAAGTCATTAGATCGACCACGTAGCAGATATCGTAATCATGCTCTCACAGATAGACTATATAGTCCTGTGGTATAATTGAACGTCTTTCCCTAGAAGATCTCTTAAGTGGAACTACTGCAACCACTTCATCATGCACTTGAGAGGCTTGACAAATTTCATCAGGAATAGTATTAATAATAGTATCTTGAATGTCAACAAGCTTAGTCTGTAGTGTAGAATATTCCATAATTGTCTATATAGGCAAAGATAAAGACACAATGGTCTCCACCATACTATTATCTTTAATAGTCTAAGAGTAACTATCCTCTATAGCTACGTTGAATTCCAGAAATTTTGTTGTATATGATTCCACAATTCTTATACGTCTATTGGGATCACAAACCATTATTCTTTCAAATGACTTGGGTAAGATATATCGAGTGATTCTGCAGTCTAACTTACTTAATGTTGGATCATATAACTTTACTTTTGCAGGACACTTCAAACCTTAAGATGGTTTAAGTTAGGTTTACGTCCAGCCCACAACTCAAAACAAGTTAACGTGACATTTTTGGTATAAATTCAATTTAATGCATATTTGGCTGTTTCGCCCCACAAAAAACTGATAAATTAGTCCTAATAATCATACTTACTATCATGTCCATTATGGTGCAATTATGTCTTTCAGCCACACCAATTTGTTCAAGATTTTCAGGAATAATAAATTAAGTTACCATCTTAAAATCTTTCAAGTATTTGACAAATGGCCTTTTAAGCTATTAAGTATTGCCATACAAGTCAAAATGCTCGTAGTCATATCTGACAATCTTTAAGACTCATTTCAACTGTTTTCTTAACTTTAGTTCAAAAGGACTTTGAATCTATTCAAAGATTTAGATTTTTCTTTACTCAAAAGTAACTACCTAATTTCCTAAGGGAGTCCTAACATTAAATTTAGTCTCAAATCTATCTGATTTTTTTTTTGTCTCATAAAAGATTTCAAATTTTAGGTCTAGTCTCAAATCTACCTCAAAAAATTTTTTGTCTAAGAAAAACATCAACTTTCAATCTATTTTTAAACTTACCTCGTAATCCAGTCCCAACTTGATGCGACAATTCCACGTAAATAACAAATCCACATCAGCAATGTGATATAGGAAATTATCTCAAAATAAAACTATTATAAAATATGAAAACTAGAGACGATTAACGGCGATTTTTGGACAGATGGTTAATGGAGGCAGATTTAAGACTAGGATAAAAATTGATGATTTTTCTCTTAAACCAAAAAAAAAAAAGGTTTGAGGTAGATTTATGATAGCCTGTTGTGGTTTTTAAAGACAAAGAAGAGTTTGGGGCAAATTTGGACTGAATCTAAAAGTTTAATTTTGAGGCAATATTTTTATTTGGGATAGAATTATAATTAGACCTGAAGTTTGGATTTTTTTAATGAATTAAGGTATAAAGTAACAGAGTATTACAATATCAATAACAATTCATTGGGAAGACATTCATAATATTTTAAATATTTGTAACAGTATAGTAGGGTTTTACATCAGAACGGAGAGAGGGTTTTAGAGTTCAGACCACTTTCCCTTCTCGTTCCACCGCAACGACATGGCCACAAGCCCCGACCAGGAACCCACGAACCTGGAGCGACATGAATCCTCGGAAGATTCGGAGGAGGACGAGGAAGGAGATGATTGGAGGTTCGATGTCGACGACGAGGACGAGGACGAAGACGAGGAGTCCAGCCCGAGCTTCCTCTGCTTGTTCTGCGACGCCGTGCACAGCTCGTGCGCTTCCCTGTTCGAGCACTGCTCGTCGTCCCACCGCTTCGATTTCGACGGCATAAGGAAGGCCTTGGGTCTGGACTTCTATGGCTCGGTCAAGCTTGTCAACTATGTTCGCTCGCAGGTCAGTTCCGATTGTTCGCCTGGGAATTGTCCTTGCGAAGGTAGAGATATAGCCAAAGAATTCCCTTTTCGAGTGTCTCTTCTGTCATTTAAGGAAAGTCGCAATCTTGTTGTATACTTTTGTTTGTATGTTAGCTTGTATTGAATTTGGGTGTGGTTCATGTTGTTTCAGTTTGACGATTCTTGAGGGAAGCTTCAGCTTGGTTCCCTTCATCTTTGATAACTGCGAGTTTCTTGTTCCAATTACTGATTTTAGACAGCTTGGTGGATAGATATGAGGGCTGAGGCTTCCTTCTCTCTATTTTCTTTCCTGCTAGGTGGCTAAAAATCGGTGTTGGAGCTGTGGGTTGGAATGCGTCTCAAATCAAGATTTACTGAATCATTTACATGAAGCAAAATCTTTGGAAGATGTCAAACTTCATGTAGACAAAGATGAATATCTCAATCCTTTCCTTCAAGAGGATCCACTCTTGTACAGCTTCGATGAAGACGAAGTGGGTGAAGATGACCCTTCTTCTATGTTAGTCGACAAGGAGGAAATTGTGAAGGAGTTGAGGGAACTGGGTATTTCCTTGAACTTTGAGTTGCCTGTTGACATGGCTGCATTATCTTCTGAACCTACAAAGGAAGGTGGACGTCCAGATGTTGCATCAACTTCCAACGGTAAAACAGACACAGCTGGTTCTATGAATTCCTGTAACCCCTTGAGTGGGGCAGCTTTTCCGCAGAAGGAAACGGGAAGTGATCTGAATGTAAGGGCAGAAGTCGGATCTTCCAATGGTATTTATGAAAATGGGAAAGGAGGAAATTGTTTGAAAAGGCTCACTGCAAACAGTGTCAGGACTGTGAACGAGAACTATTTTGGGGCTTACAGTTCATATGGCATCCACAGGGAGATGATAAGTGACAAGGTAATATCGATTTTTTTCTTAATCTCTGGATGGTAAAGCTTAATAGTCTGTCAAAAAATTTGAATATTTATTCTGGCTTGTTTTTCCAGAAAAAGGTTTCGTTGGGAAACAGATGGTTATTTCTTTCTGTTTGTGCCGATTTTTTTTTCCCGGTAAGCCAGGATTAGTGTTTCTGCTCTGAGAGTTTAACTTGATGTTCTCTGCATATGCAGGTGAGAATGGACGCATATAGCCAAGCTATCCTGAGGAATCCTTCTCTCTTCAGTAATGCTGTTGTAATGGATGTAGGATGTGGAACTGGTATTCTAAGGTTAGTCTAAATATCTTTTTATCAGATGTCGGCTCTTTATAAATATGCATTTATCTATAAAAGATTATCTTTACTATCATGTATGATGTAAGTCATGGTCATAAATGAACTTTGTTCTATTAGCAAAATTCACGTGTTGCTCTTTGCTCTTCATTTCTTCTGTCTGCTTAAATTAATTATGATTCCTCTTGATTTTGGTGATGATATTGTTTGGTACTTCCTCCCAAACCACCACCAACAATCCCCCCCTAAAAAAACAAAAAAACCAAAAGAAAAGAAAAGCTATTCTCCTGCATCCTTGTATGGATGTCCTTCAGCTATATTGTGATGATCTTACATAGAAGGCTCGGGCAGAATAGTCCTTACTTGTATAGGTCATGCTGCATTATTAGTTGTTCATTGTTTATTTTAAGCACCGTTATGTTCAGTATAAGAATACATATCTCAATATCTTTGTTGTGGTTAGATTGGCTCTCTTGGGTTATATAATCCTCAACCAGGGTATTCTCGTTGTGGGATGAGCTGTGCTGGGACCTTGGTCATGTTTTCTCTTGATTAATGTCTAACAATTGTGTGCACAGCTCACTCAGTTTATGTTACAAAAAAGTTTTCTGCTTCCACTGCCGTTTGCAATCGGTTTTGATCTCTCAGGTCCCCTCTCCCAATGCTTTTGATTGGATTCCATCTTCTAGCAAGTGATTAAGATGCCTGAGTTTGCACCATCTATAAGCCGCCTGGCGTTGCTTGCCCTAATCGTTTTATCTATTCAAATGGTTAATTTCAAGTGTCCTAAGTTTGATAAATTCAAGTTGTGGGTGTTTTCTTTATCCCTCACTTATGATGACCTCATATTAGTAAATGAGCACCACCATGCTTACTTTCAAATTTTTCTTCATTGTTAGCTTATTTGCTGCTCAAGCTGGGGCCTCAAGAGTGATTGCAATTGAAGCCAGTGAGAAGATGGCTGGTGTAGCTACTCAGGTAAAGTTTCACCTGTCAGTGGATCTCTTGTTAATTTTTGTGCTGCACCTATTAGTTTTTGCAGAACACCTTTTTTTATCTCCCTTGTTGAATTCTCTGCTTTTTCCATTCTGCTTGATCATTGCAGATTGCAAGAGACAATGGCCTCTGGCGGAGTGGGAGACCAGATGGATGTAATGATAGTTGCAAAGGCGTCATGGAAGTTGTTCATACCATGGTTGAAGAGCTTGAGAAATCCATACAAATCCAACCTCATTCTGTGGATGTGCTAGTCAGTGAGTGGATGGGATATTGCCTGCTATATGAGTCCATGTTAAACTCAGTCCTTTATGCACGGGATCGATGGCTGAAGCCAGGAGGTGCCATACTCCCTGACACTGCAACTATAGTAAGTTGTTTTCTCTTTTCCATCTTAAATCCGTATGCTGATATTTGCTGCTACAGAGGGTTATGTAATTATCTCGGGTTTCTTTCCAGTTTGCTGCTGGATTTGGAAAAGGTGCAACGAGTATTCCTTTTTGGGAAGATGTCTACAGTTTCAATATGTCTTGCATTGGCAAGGAAATTGTCGAAGATGCTGCTCGATATCCTATAGTTGATGTTGTGAATGATGGTGATCTAGTCACTGATGCAGTTGTTCTTCAGGTTAGTGGGGAATTCCTCGTGCTTATTTGTAAGGATATGAAGAGCAGTTTCCTAGTTCATTGTAATTTATTGCACGGAAGGAAAATGGGGTCCATATTTTTGTTCATCTGCTTGTTTTGCATCTATTTCTTCCTAGCCTGTCTCACTAATCCAACTGCAATTGTTTGATGAGCATGCTGATGGAGTTAGCTATCCTCATATTCTGTTCATGTTCCATTTAACCTGTCCAACAAAGCTAAATAGTCTCCTTGTCTCACGAGTTGCGGCGATGCTGCTATCTGGGCTGGGATCAGATATCTTTTATTTGCTCTCTCTGTCTCTCTGTCTCTCTCTCAACTTTTTATTAATCTATATCTTTGCAATGGTGGTTTTTTTTTTGCTTCAGGCTTTCGACCTTGTTACAATGAAGCCTGATGAAGTGGATTTTACGTCAAATATCGAGATAGTTCCCAAATTGGCTGGTCTAGCAGACAAAGATGGCAAACCGACCTGGTGCTATGGAGTTGTATTGTGGTTTGAGACTGGGTTTACCAGCAGGTTTTGCAAGGATTTTCCAACCGTGTTATCCACTTCCCCAGCTACCCCTAAAACTCATTGGACACAGACAATCTTGACGTTTCGTGAACCTATTGCTATGTCATCGAGGAGGCCCTGTGCTGACAGGCTTGCTCCAGTTGGTAGTGATGCTTGTCCTGCTGAGAAAATTCGCTTAAGAATAAGCATAGCACGTGCTCCTGAGCATCGCAGCATCGACATATCCCTGGAGGCTGTTGGTATTGACCTGGATGGTAGGAAGAGAAATTGGCCAGTGCAAATATTCAATCTATGTTAGCAGTTGAATTTGCTGATTTCCTCCAAGATTCACTGGCCTTGTTCTCTCTTCTTGAAGCCTGGAAGGCATGCAATTTTGTCTTTATAGTACGAAGCACTTGGATCATTTTGTTTTTCTGCTAATTGCCCGAAAAGAGAATTGTTTATTGGGAAAATGTGAATGCCTTTCTATTCACGGGCATATAAGACCTTGTCAATATGAAATTTGAATTTTACCAGCTCTATATTGACTCGATGTTGATCATTCCGGTAAATATCGATTGCTTAACAACAAATACAAGTCAATAACTTACCAATCAATTGTGCAATTGCAAATAGTATGTAATTTTATGATTCCATAGATATTTGTTGTCATGGCTCGATAGTTGATATTAACAATCCTAATGGCTTTGGATAGTTACAAACATTGATTAATCTAAGAGTAAGCTGGAAACTTTGTTTCATGAAATATTTTGATTTAATGTTGGTATATCAGTTTATCTGATTAAACAACATAGTTGATTTAAATTCATGATTATGTCACATTCTAACTTTCATGCAATAAATTCACTAGAAGTTATTAAACTTGTCACGAAAAAAATAGTTTAGGTTTAAAACTTGCAAAAAGTGCAATTAAGTCTTAAGATTTGTCACATTGGTACAATTAAGTCATTTCATTAACATCGTCAACTTAACTAATGGAAAATGCCGGCGTAGCATTTTTTAATTTCTTTCATTTTTTATTATTATTTTATTTAGATATTAATAAAAAGAAAAGCTAAAAATTATTGTACTTTCGTAATAAGTTTTAGCACTTTTAGCCACTTATCCAACTTTCATTATGATTATACCAAAATTCCCGGTCCGCACCTTATATTTCTGAAAAGAGGCCGGTCTGGTTTGTCAGGCCGGTTTGGCGGTTCAGTCCCCGGTTCATGATGATGGGCCGGTTAGCCAACGTTTCCCAAGGGTCCATTTTTGCCCGATTGCATTCGCTATTTAAACAAAGAAGAAGAGAGAGGAGGGAATCTGCTCGAGCGAAGAGACTGGAACGCAGAAAGGAAAGAGAGAGAGAGAGAGAGAGAATGGCGACGGGAGGGAACGGAGGGGGAGTGGAGTGGCACTTGCGGCCTCCGAACCCGAAGAATCCGGTCGTCTTCTTCGACGTCACCATCGGCACCATCCCCGCCGGTCGTATCAAGATGGAGCTCTTCGCCGACATCGCCCCCAAAACTGCTGAAAACTTCAGGTCCCCCCTCTCTCTCTCTGTTGAGTCGTTTTTGATGCTTCTTCTTTTTCCTCTCCTTTCCCCGCGAAAACCTCCGAGTGGTTCTGATTAAATGAGTTTATTTTGTGAATTTTCCAGGCAGTTCTGCACCGGGGAGTACAGGTAATTCGACATACTCGAACTCGTTCATCATCTACTTTACTTAGCTTTCTACGTAATTAGCAATCATTATATAAAATCTGCCTCAGAAGAGTTTTGGGTTATCCATTTTGATCCGACATGAGAGCCGGAGTGCGTTTTTTAGACTTTAGTAGTCTCCGCTTTTAAAAGAGTCTCGTTGCATATTATGCTTGTCCTCGGTTGGCTTCCTAGATTGGGAGGTCGGTAACTTGTCATGGGTTTTTCCTTCTTCTGGGTTGTGACCTGTGAGTCAGAGTGAATGAGCTCCTTTCGCAAACATTGCCCCTTATTTCTGGCGCACATATTTTTATTGGCTCGAATGCCTTATGAACTTGGTGGCTTGGCCAGGTCAAGCTTAATCCTAGTGACTCATTTGCTTCGATGATTGCTGTGGTAGGCACCACCATCATCCGGTTTTAGTTGGGTTGAGATGCATTGTTTTGATCATTACGGGTCGGGCAATTATCGTCTTCCCAATATGACTTTGTTGTTGCCACTTGCCAGACCATGTTTGTCTTATAATTTTATATTATCCGACTGCTAGTTCAATATTTTCATGCAATGATCAACTTCCCCAGCACTGGCTCAAAAAATTTGCGAATCATCTTTGTATTTATTTGGATGGGCAAACTTGAAAGTGCTATCTTTAGGACACATGTACAGTTTGTTGGTGGTCCATTTATTTGCTGATGGATGGATCGTAAATTTGTGGAATTTTCTTCTTACTTATTGGTTATCTCCGTGTCTTTTGGACTAAAATTGGCAGAAAAGCTGGTCTTCCCGTTGGGTATAAGGGGTGCCAATTCCATAGGGTTATCAAGGATTTCATGATTCAAGCCGGTGACTTTTTGAAGGTAGACCTGATAACTCCTGAAATTATGTTTTGATCTTCAACTTTCGGTTTAACCGATGGAACTGCTTAGCCAAGATTAATGGAACTGGTTCCTGGATGGCCATTTTTCCTTTGCTTCCTTTTTATATTCCCAGCTGACGGTCACTAATAAAGCAGCATGGTATGGCGTGCATTTGTGTGTGTGGACATGCATACACGTATTACTCTGAGCATAAAAGAGATGGCAAAAGAGATAGTATCCTCAAATTCTTGTTTTGATATATTCCTGTAATTGCTACATATAGAACATTGTTTAAATTTATATTAGTTATCGCTTTGGAGTAGTCCCTTATTGCCATTTTGAGCTTCAGAGGATCCTTGTTATATTTGAACTTATTTTTTCTAACCCGGGATACTGAAATATAAACCACTTTACCATTTGCAATGAGAGTGGAAATTTTCTTTCCTGTGTAATTCTTTGAAAGCCAATGTTTTGCTTCGCAGGGCGATGGAAGCGGATGTATTTCCATATATGGGCACAAGTTTGATGATGAAAATTTTGTCGCCAAGCACACCGGTCCTGGTTTATTATCAATGGTATATCCGTGGCTCTAGCTCTTGTCATGTTGTATTATTAACTTGTTTTCTTTTATAGAAGATCTCAAGCAATTCTATTTAGTTTTAGGGTTTTGCCATTTTGAGCAGATTATATATTTGGAGTCTGAATCTTGTTGCATATCCTGGAAACTTTTTATTCTGCTGTCTAATCTGAGAAGTTCAACTCATCAAGTCGCGAGTTAATTATCTGTTACAGCTTTAACATCTGGATCTAGCATTTAGAAAATTGTTGTGGTGTCTCTTTCAGTCGCATGGATCTTCTTTCAATCGGAGTCTCTTTTGTAATCCATACATTAGGTTCTCAAGTACTGTGTCAGTAAATTTGGTTTTCCTTTTGGATAGTGGTAACAGCAAATTTATTTCTTTCTCAGGCCAACAGCGGACCCGACACTAATGGATGTCAGGTAAATCTCCCTCTCTCTCCCTCTCTCTCTCTCTCGTGTTCTCACACCAACTTGCACAAACTCTTCATAAGAGAAGTAATTGTGATGGTAGTCTACATTACTGGTCCATGTATCATATCAATTTGCTCTTGTTTTCAACGGTTATTAGGGCACTAGATAATTTATGATAGCAATTTCAGCTTATCTTAGCTTTTTGTGGACACTGGATATCATCTTAGACATGTACATCTTGCTGCAGTTTTTCATGACCTGTGCAAAGTGTGATTGGCTCGATAACAAGCACGTCGTCTTCGGGGTATGACCACGAAAACCAGCCTTAAATGTCTTTATTTCTTTTCCTTACTGAATTTTAAGTTAGCCAAAGAACATACCTCTGTTGAAAGGATTCTGAATCATTAATGTTTTTGCTCATGTAGAGAGTGCTTGGCGATGGTCTTTTGGTTTTGAGGAAGATTGAGAATGTAGCTACAGGACCCAACAACAGACCTAAATTGGCATGTGTCATTGCTGAATGTGGGGAAATGTAAATCTCCAGATTCAGTTTGGTCCATTGTGCATTATCATCTAATTAAAAGAAGGGTCTCTTTATCATATTGAGGCACTTACCTTTGGAGCAGAATGCTTGTTTTCCTCTGTGATATTCCTGGAATCCTGATGGATATAAAAATGGACTGAAGATTTCATCTCTCTCTCTCTCTCTCTCTCTCTCTCTCTCTGTGTTTGCTTTTGGAGTTAATAAGAAATATTTGGAACGTAATGCCATTGATGGGCAGTGTTTTGGGTCCTTTTGGGCTAGCTCGAACCTTTGAAGGATCATGTCTAGCTACATACTAACAAAGCAAAGGAAGCCTCTTTTCTTAGGCTTAGCAGCATGAAGTCCTGATATTCTCGGCGGAAGATGAATGGAGAGGGAAGCAGGAGGCAAGTAAAAGAAGGAGACTGAAGGAGAAAGAACCCTCCTTCAAGGACAGTATGGACGGAGGATTTGTCTTCCACTATGGGACAAGGGTGTCCCGGGTGTCCCCTTCAGTTGAAGTGTCCTCAATGGGCGGATTGAGCCGGCTCACGTGCGCCGAGCGGCGGTCTGCCCCTTTTTCGTGGCTTTCGAGACGGGGTCTCATGTATGTCTTAGACTTGTGCCTGGGTCTTGTGGGGGTCGATATTGGGTGAGCCGCCGTAAGGCCACCTAACTGGAGCTTCAGGCTTGACCCACTGATTGGAAGTGAAAAATTTTGACCGCGTCAAATACAATTGGAGTTTTCAATTTTCGCTATCAAATAGTAAAAGTGTTAATGTTTTCTCTTATTCTACCATTTGCTCCATTTGTTTTGCAAAAAATAAATAATTGGAAAGTATTTTTCTAATAATTATTGTATGTAATCGTATGCAAAGCGGACGAACGAAAAATATTTTCATTATTCATGAAAATATTGAAATATTAATTGTTGTCGATGATGAAAACATTTCTTATTGACTAAATGTTTCGATTGATAGGATCTATCGTTCTTAGCTATCTAGTCACTTTGAAACTCTCAAAGAGTCACTTTGGAATAGCATGAAAAGAATTTGAATTTAGTGGATAGCGTAGGATGTGATTTACCTTTGAAATTAGATGGTGTAAAAAAAAAAAAAGAAAAATCATGAAAATCCCCAAACAACTCTCAAACTTTTACCTTTAATGGTACAATTGCTCTAATTTTTACATCAAAAAATTATACTTTCTTGAGACTTTAAAAACACCAAACTTGTATTTAAGCCATATGTGTGTCATGTAAACAACGTTTACTTTTCGGCGCCAATGTAGGTAGATTTTTAACGATCCTTATTTTATATTTTTTTTGGTTGGTTAATAACCCTCATTGACAGAGGGTAAATATGTACAAAAAAAAAAAAAGGTACAAGTACCTAGTTTGATTTTATTTTTTTGACTTTTGAGACAAAGAATAGATTTTTTTTAATCGGTTTTACTCTATATATATTCTACTCTCATTCTTATACTTTTGTCATGTATCCTCCTTATAAGGTGTGAAAGTCAAAATCCACACCGAAACTAAATCATCCCTATCTCAACTTCCTTGAAAATCTCCCACCTTCTCTTTTTCATGTGGAAAGGGTGACCATTGGAGTAAATCTAGTAATTAAGAGAGTGTAGATTTTAAGACTATAAAATGGGCAAACATGGATAAAACAGTAAAAGTCCCTCCCCATTAGAGCCCGATTTCGGTCGAACCGAAAACATCCGGTTCAAAAGGCCAGGCCATCAACACTGGCCCAAAACCCGGTCCGGTCCGAGCATTAAGCCATGAGAAGTCGGGAGAGCGTGGGGGTGCCTCCGTCCGTGGTCTTCTGCTCTGCTGGTGAAGAAACTGAAGCTCAGGTTGAAGAGCGAGCGAGAGAGATTTCGACTCAGTGAGTTCGGGAGTGGGGGGAGAGAAGGGAGGAGGGGAGGTCGCAACTGAGCCAGCCATGGCGTTTACGTTGAGGAGCGTGAAGGTGCCGCCGAACTCGGCGAGCCTGGAGGAGGCGAGGCACCGGGTGTTCGATTTCTTCCGGGCGGCCTGCCGGTCCATCCCAACCATCATGGATATCTACAACCTCGACGACGTCGTCACCAAGTCCCACCTCCGCTCCGCCATCTCCGCCGAGATCCGCAAGAACCTCCACGTCACTAACCCTAAGGTCCTCTCTCTCTCCCTCTCTTTCTCCGATCGTGAATTTACATCGCCCTCTCGTCGCTCTCGGTACGTGGCTCCCATTTGCGTTTGCGGTCGCTAGGTCGGGGCGGTGAATGGCGGCGAATCGAAATGTGTGGTTCGGTTGATCGGGGCTTAGATTTGCGGTGAAGGATAGAGTTGGGGGCGGCGTTCTGGAACCCGTTGAAATGGGCATTCGTAATTGTTTTTGGAGGCGTCAGTTTCGTGCCTACCTTTATCATTTGGCACCGGTGTCCTGTTGCGTTTCGTCTCTCTGCCGCCAGTTCAATTGCTCATGGATCCCGTGTTTTTCGAACGCGGTTGTTATGTTATATTAAAATTCGAGCTGCGAGTGGTTCAGTAGGCTTTTATTGATTCTTCCTGTAAAGGCATATAGAGTCTGCAGCTGACAGGGATTTTCTCGGTATATGATATTGTTCTAGATGTGTGAAAACTGATCCAATTTCAAACTAAATGCTGTTGCAGAATCCAGCACCCTGCAAGTATTTCATTTGTCTCAAGTGTTTATGGAATGGCGTTGTATAATTGGTCAGGTGTATGTATCTAATTAGCTGGTATGCTCAACAATTATGCATGCATGCACAGGTTGTGTGAAGCAAGCAATGGTATCTCTTCGTGTGGTTCTGGTCATTCCTGATTGGATAAACGTCGAAATTGATTTTGAAGTGTCAATTAGGAGCACGTATCAGGTTTAATGGTGAATGTTGAAGCCACAATGTCGAATTTCCAGAAAATGGCTGTCATGGATAAGTCTTTTCAGCTGATTACTTTGGTGCCTGTTGATGTGAAGCATATGGTGAAATTACTCTTAAAAATTATATTACGAAGTGCATTCAGTCCTTTTCTGATATCTAATAAAGTTATAGAGAGGAGGGGAATTCTCAGTCTTCAATACTTTTAACACAAAGAGTACTTGTTCATGGCACTAACTTCAAAAAACTCCATCGAGACAGGAAGTGAATGATGCTTTAAATTAAGGTTGTGTGCATGTTAAGTGCTGCTTGTTGATTAGTCATATAGTTGGCTATTCACTCAAATGTTTGTTCTGAATTTTTATCTTCGATGATGCTGTCAATGCTCACCTTTCTTATGTGCATCAAATGATTTGGATAACCAGTTTTATTTCATCAGGGCTTAGGCTGCAATTAAAAAAAAAAAAAACAGAAGTATTGTCAGTTGAGAAAAGATCATGAATGGATTTTATCGCTTACAGAAACAGCGTTGGCAATAAGACGGTCAATTGAAAAGATGATCAATCATGTTGACTCAATCCCCCCCCCCCCTCTTCTTTTTCTTTCTTCTCTCTATTCTTAGACTTTTGCTCTGCCTTTTGCAGAGCACGGGAGTCAAACGCCACACCTATGATACTAGTGTCCCCACCCCCCCAATTCCCTTACCACTGGGCTGTGCCCAGTGGGTATCATGTCAACTGTTTAACTGTTGATATAAAAGTCAAACCATTGTTACCTATTGCTTCCAATTTAGCTATGACAGTTGGCTAAGAAAAATGGAGGATGTTTTGAAATAGCATAATCAAAGTTGGATATAAGCTTCTGGTTGAGCTGTTGCATATCGAATATTTCATATTGCATAGTGGTGATAGAGTCGCCAGCTTTCTGATAGTAATAAGCTGCAGGTGATTGATATGCTTCTCTTCAAGGGGATGGAAGAACTCAATAATATTACAGAGCATGCTAAGCAGAGGCACCACATCATTGGCCAATATGTGGTGGGAAATCACGGGCTTGTGCAGGATTCAGGCGCAAAGGAGAAGGGCATGTCCGATTTCCTGAAAAGTTTTTATAAAAGCAACTACTTTTGAGCTTTCATCAGTGGTATGTCTCGCTAAAGATTGTGATTTCAGGTGCAAACTTCTGGAATAAAACTTTGTACTTGCAATTGCTCTTCTACCTTGGGGGTAATCACCCTTTTCAGTTGAGAATTCGTTTGACTTTATGTGTACCATATTCTTTCGGTTCTATTCTCAGTCAGTTGCTTGCATATGTGAATTATGTCAGCTCCAGACATGCTGGACTAGAACTGAGTAGGGCATTCAAGCATATTTATGTGTTGCAGTTTTGCTTGGAGAAGCTTGTCAATCAGAGCTCAATATTACCCATTAAAATTGTTTTCTTAGTCTTGAAATAGGAGGAAATTCAGGGAAATGAGGCAATTCTGCTTTAAGTCCCTGGGAGCGGGACTGTTAATGCATTGGTTTAACACATAGAAATGAACAGATCAAGTAATTGTCTTGAGCATTGAAGGATCTTAGAGCTGGAGTCCAAGAGCCCATCTCCCACGGCTTCTACTTCTCAGATGAATTCTCATTGATATTGCCCTTTAGCATCAAAACCTTACGACATAATCTTGTCTTTCTATATATTTTATAAAGACAATTTTCAAGTTCGGTATCCACCCTTGATATGACGAGAATACCCTTCGTTTCAATTTTCAAAGTGGCAAAAAGTAACGAGCATATTTATTATTATTAATGAAAACTCGATATCTTTGAGCGATTGCTTACTAAATCTTCTCCTATTTTAATGTAGCATGGACTCATTACTAACAGTCATGTCCCTATTTTCGTCTTCAATTTGGCATTGCGTGACCCGAAAGTAAAAGTTAGCTCCTCTCTAAATTATGCAGGTCTTTTGGCTTTTTTGAGCTGACATATGGAATATGATGAGAACAGTCGCGAAATGTAGGAGCTGCATATATTTTAGTCTTTACTTATATTTGGTGAAGTACGAAGCTAAAAATTTGCAAATTACAAGTAAAATGTCTTGTTCAAATGGTTTAGGAAGAATTCCCAATATTCCCCTCGCGTTTCACTCACAAATCAGTTTATGTTCATAATTGGTCCTCGAACTCTTTACATAAATATTACCCTCGTTCGCATCTCACAGGGTAGGATAGCGGCGAGACCATTCCAAAAGAAAATTGGCAATTTGAAAGAATCCAATGACACGTCGAGTGTTTTACAAGTAACAGGTGAGAAATTAAAGAGGATATTTGTAGTTTTTCTAATATTCCCAGACGCACTAGAAAGGTGGCCGGTATGAAACCAGGCTATAGTCGACACGTCAGGAAAATTTGCTCCTTTACTTTATGTTCCGTGAGCCACACTGATCTGTCGGAAGGAATATACTATACAACTCGTGCATTGCCGGGTACCCACGGGCCACCACCAAGTTTTCATTAACAAATTTGTGATGATTAGAAAGTAATTTTGGATTATCAGAATGATTCGAAGTGCTTCCTTTAACAATCTTACCACATCATTCCAGAAACTGCAATGATAGTTGCACCAATTATTAGATGACTAATGAACAAGAGTGCCTACACAATTAGCAGTATCTTCAATGAGAACAATGCAATCCCAACCTATGATAGCTTAACATACGATCAATCAATTCTCTGTGACTTCGTGTCTAAGAAAGAAAAAATAATTATAGCCCAAAGAAGAAAAAAAAAAAAACTGAAGAAAACTAGAAATAAACCAGTTCTAGGTCCGAAACTACTTCAAAACTGATAGCTTCCTAATAATCACCAATGTACATGTCAGCCTGCATAGACCATGACCTCTTCATTCTCTTGGACGGGCAAGCCAAAGGGAACTAAGGGCCCGAAGTCGGGAGAAATAATCATGAATTGCAAGGAGTGCACGAGCCGACTGACGAGTCGTTAATAAGCGATTCATTTGTTGTAGAGTCTGTTGCCGCAGGTTGTCAGCCTGGTGGCGGCAATCAGAAATAGTTAAAATCCAATTCAGAATAAAGCCAGAGGCACAGAACAACAATACCCCAATGAAAAGTTGCAGGAAATACATGGCAGCACGAGATCCTAGAATCAGTCTCAGGGGCTCTTAGGATGTTTACCTAGACCTTCTCACTGGTTCATTGTAAGGATCATAAATAGCTTGCAATCGAATTGAATAGGATGTATCAATAAAAAGGCAAAGTTATGCTACAAGTTTATGAGATTTGTCCTTAAAATCATTTTTGCATGCTTTGCATGCAGGAAACATGAGATTTGGCTAACAGTTGATTCCCTCTAAATATCAACAGCAGGATCTAGTATTATATGCTGCCATTATCAAATCAAAACTAATAGTAGAGAAAAATCCAGAAAACTCGGTCTGACTTTCTATTATGAGCTATATGAACATTCCAAAATCTTGGACATCAGTTCGACAGCAAGCTACATAGAAATGCTAGACATTGAAAACTGACATGCAGTCAAAGATGATATGTTCTTTCCTTCAATTGATGGAAAATCCATTTTGAAAGGCCAGGAATAAACTTCTCAAGTGTGACACCAAAGGGAAGGTCTATAACACAACTCTAGCACCCAAAAAGAATGACCCGATCCAGGTTTGTGGGAATTCAATAATGAACATCCAAAGAGATCAGAAGATATATGTTATATTACCTGGCGGATAAACCCATCAAGTGTCCCTAGCTTTCCCATAGCCATGGCCATTTGACCCATGTAATTTGCCACATTGCCAGATGAACCCGCAGAGCCCAGAGATCCGCTGCACAATGTCTCAGCAAGAGATTGCTGCAATGCTTCCATCCCCTGAGACAACGCGTCTTCTGCCTGCTGGGAGGATTGCTGCAAGTTTCCGATACCCGTCAGCTGCTGCTCTGTCAGCGGCTCCAACTGATTCACGAGAAGCTGCTCAAACAAATCCATCAAGATAATTATGCAGGTGTTGCATCAGATGTTGAACTTGCAAGATAATTATGCAAGAACATGCAATCACATTATTCATATCAACCCACATGCTGGAAGTTAACAAACTACTGTTTGACTAGGGAAACAAAAAAAGCTACTGCAGAAATAAGGCCGCTTAAGTTCTAGGCTTGCTTTCACTTGGGAAGAAAAAGGTACCATGCATAGGTGCATGAAGCGCCAGAGGAGTGGCTGGCAAATGTGCTTCATACACAACTAGTACACAATTGTCTCATCAACCAAGTTTGCAGATGAGTGATCCAAGGGAGTGGTTGGCAAATGCACTTCATACACGACAGGTAGACAATTGTCTGATCTACCAAGTTTGCAGATGAGTGATTTTTATATTCCAAGATTGGGAAAGGTGAGAACAAGGGCAAGTCATGTCATGTGTGAGTGGAGTAGTGAACAAATCAATGTAGGGTGGTAATTCCCACCATGTAAGTTACCTAAAACAGATTGCCTATCTTTATTTTCATCTTGGGTGAAATGCGATCAGAAAATTTGCCAGGTGTGAGACCTCTTATTCCTTTCTACTTGATGACTCTCAACTCTCTCCTATATATGGTTCTTCACTTAAGAGTTGTATATAAGGCTGTGAGATGGTCAAATGGAAGAGTCGGCGGTATCGGCAGGGAAATAATTTCCCTGAGAAACAACAACATCGAAACTAATGAAGTCATAATTTGACCAGAACAGGGCAATGCATGGGCATTATGCTGGAGTGCCATGTCTCAAAACATTACAACTTCGGAGCATTTGCTAACTGAGTCCCCAGAAGATATTTTAGAATCCCCCCATGAGGAAAAGAAAAGGTCCTTACCTTGAGGAGCTCTGATGGACGAAATCCACCAAGCCACATAAAACATCTCTCAGCTGGTGTTTTCCACATTCCCGACAAGAGATGGAAAACATCGTTCTTGGCTGCATTACTCTTCAGCCTGAAGATTTCATCATAGTGTGCCATGATGCCATCAACAATGATACGTAGCTCCCCATCACCTGCATGGGCAGTCACTGCTGACCTCAGCTCATTGATTTGCCGGTTTTGCTCTTCCAACCACCGGGCATATTCTACATCAAATGTCATGGCCCCTGCAAACAGTGCAGAAAAAAAAAGAGATCAAGAATTATAGATGAACTTACATAAGAAAAAGGTATGAACTAACCCAAACTGAAAGCATTCCAATTGGAGCTCTAACTTATGTGACATGCACTAAAGTAAACATCCTGATTATACGGCTGGAGCAATTTGACAACTCACGATAAGGATGTCAATTCAAGTGACAGAGACAAAGCATGCAAATGACCAAAATGCATCATCTAGAAAAGGTTAGTACATTTTTCTCAAATTTCTGTAGAACAAGTCGACCTTCTCCTCAATTTGTCAGAAGAGAAGCCTTCAACATGTACTCACAGCTTAACAACCAATTTTCCCAAAGCTGTTCGTTACCCATGCATGGATGCATGTATGAATGCAAAATCCTTCTCGCTGCAAACCTGATACCTAGACAATCATCTCTTCAGCATCCAACCACCCATCACTATTACCAACCAGTTTGCATAGTAAAATCCTTGTCACTGCAAGCCTAATACCTAGACAATCATCTCTTCGGCATCCACCCACCCACTATTACCAGCAAAAAACTGATCCATGCCCTTTCCACCGGACGGAATGGCCTAAGGTCTCGTGAACTCTGTCCATGACTTTTCCTTAAAATTCTCGTGTCACTAAATCAGTTGAACAAATCATTTGTCACAGCGCATAAGCTTTCCATATGACTACTAAGTCTAATCCACCAAGGATATGTCAACTTCACGCTCTTCTTTTCTGTCTTACATCATCCCTTCACTGTTCCTCTGTTGCTACATGCATAAGTTTACTCCTTGAAATTGTTGGAAAGAGGCAACAGTCTCATAAAAAGGGAAAAAAATTGTTGGTCCTGCCATTTTCACTTAAGTTCATAAAAGGAATTGACCAGCATTATGTTTTACCGGCATTAGCAACTCAGAATAACCCTACTGTATCTGGATCTGCATACTTCTCTCAATTAATTTGCATAGTGAGGCAATTGTTAACTAGTATCCACAAGCTAACTATGGAAAAACAGCATCTAAATGACACGTAGATAAAAGAATACCATTTCCACCAGATGAGTGAGCTTGGTCTCCTGAGCTTGATATGAATATTCCCTAGAGGAAGAAATATCAAGTTACACTTCAATGTACAGATGACTTTTACCAGAGAGTATGAACTGTAAATATCTGCTAACTTGGTGAGCAACCAAAAATTACCTGTTGTCTTGCTCGCTGGAGTTCCTGCTCTAGTTGAGTTAGCTTCAAGCGGCTACTCTCCAGTTGTTGGACATATGCCTAAGAGATAGGTAAAGGGAAAGCCTTTGGTGAACAAATAGAAGAATGTAAACAGACGCAAACTATAACAGATGACAATCAATAAACATACTTTTTTCCTTAATCGGCTTTTTCTTGCCGCCTCACGGTTTTGAGCAAGCCTGCGAAGAGTCTGCATGTCGATTTGGCGAAAGAATTAAAGACTTTATCAGCTGGCTAAAACAACAAATTAATCTCATATGCTCAAACCGAATTATGCAGTATGACCTTTTGATCGGTCTTGTCCTTTGATCTGTCACTGGAATCATAGGCAACAATAGCTGTAGATTTACCCCTGTCGAACTGCACTATGGACAGTTAAATGTTATATCTCCATATATACCGGATGACACCAGGACCATCTCCAAAGAAATGAGCACTCCTCATGAGTTATGTTAAATATACAAAAGCACAGACCGGAAACATATAAGAACTATCCGTAGTTTCTTTACAATCAAAACGAGCAATTTTGTACAATTAAACTTGTACAAAAGAAGAAATGATGGACTAAGTGAAACGAGAGTCACCCTCTGATTCTTGTCATCTGTGTCATCAGTTGAGATGTCGGTTCTTGGACTGCCATCGGCCATTTGGATTTCTACGATTCTTCTGAATACTCTATATTAATGCAGGTCTCAACGCAAGATTTAGGGGCCAATCCTTTTCTGGCAGTGTCCTCCGAGACGTAAACAGAGTCGTTGCACGCCTATTATTAATTGATGTCCGACTGTTTACAGCACAAAAGCATATATTAGGAGAACAAAAGGAATCAAGGCGATGCTTTCTTATCGCCTTTATTTTAAATTAAGGTCTGACACTTCAAAGAAAGCAGCGTCACATTGCACTTATGGTAAAATGAGAGAGAGAGAGAGATAGAGAGAGTTCCAGTGTAATAGATCAAGAGACAAGAAATTTGGCATATAAGGGATATCTAAGTGAGGATATCAAAATGGGCTCATAAATTCAGCGATACGTGAACAGCTGACTCACCAATAAGAGGAATACAAGAACTGAGATAGATTCAAGATCACTAATTGTGGATCAAAGTCAGCATCCCACTGACTGCAGGCCTTTTTATTCCCTTCACCGTGCTCCGATGTTTCAAGCCCCCAAAATTACGTCACTTTCGCATTGCTCGGAAGAATGTAAAATCTATCAGCTCAATGTCATGTCAGGATTCTTATTACGGAGAAAACCCAAAATTTGCCTCACAAGAATTCAAAAATCATGAGCAGATCCTTTCGCTGTGGAGTTATCCCCTTCTTCTACTGCTTCGAGCAAATGAGAATTTAATGATCAGAAGGGTAACAAAAAAGGACATTTTATCAATAGAAACCTATCGTGATTAGATACATAAAAGAAAAGATAGATAACAAACTTGTCAGCACCAAGCAGATGCAATATAAGCACACATACTAAGAGAAAATTCTCCGAGAACAAACCTACATACCAACCATCTATTATAAAACAGCAACTATTTTACAAAACTTAGCAGCGCCTGATTTATTCATGTCAACAGTATCCAATTGTCGATAAACAACAAGAGCACAAGAAGTCCTGACATGTCCATTGTTTTGATAGACATCATGGCACTTGAAACAAGTCGAGAGTGATATCTATTTCCATCACAATTGAAGAGCATGAACATGTAATTCATCGGAAATCCTTTCCCGAGACAACTCACAGCTGCGCCCATAACACTAGGGCTTAAGAGAGTACCGTTGGGACTTCATAGACAAGGCTAAGGAATTAAGGACACAAGCTCCCCCATCATATGAACAAACGATAATCCCATCGCAAAGCATATCGGAACATGTATACAGAGGAAATTGAAGCGGCTCGACAAGAAGCAGAAGACAAATCAAAGGACGACCCATGAAGAAAACAAAGCAGGCTTCGCCGGTTGCACAGCTCTGAGGATCACGCCTCTGTATGGGCAAAGATGGACCAGACCTTAATCCAACGTGGAGCAACTACAACTGAACTAAGAAGAAGATCCGCGAATTACCCAGATAAAACACAATTCCGAGGATGTAAAATCCCTTTCCCAGTGCCCACGAATTGACGTTAATGCTGTGCTTCACGAGATTCTTGAAAGAGCAAAAGCCGAAGTTGGGACGAAAGAAGCGAGACTCAAGAACAGATCTCTCAACTCGTGGAGTCAAGAATGCTCTTACCCTCTCACGAGAATTCGAAACTCGAGCAACCCACGAAGTCAAAATCAACCAGGGAGGCAAGCAAAGTCGGATCAGAGTCCAAGTCCCTTTGACTTGGCCAAGAAATTATTTATAAACTCCCTCTCCACAAGATGAGATTTTGAACGAAGACCCACATGGGGAATTGATGTGGGGAGAAGATGGGAGTGATGATTTGTGTCGGATTAAGTGAGCGAGCGAAATTGGAGGAAGGGGTGGGGAGAGGGGAGGAAAGAAAGTGACGCTTGGCTCAACTCTTACCCGATTTCAAGGCGTTCACTTTGTTCCGTTGTTTTCTGCCCCCCTCTCTCTCTCTCTCTGCTTTTTCCGAAGACCGGCGATTTTTTCTTTTTCGTCTTTTTTTTCTTTGGTTTTTCTTCGTCACTGTGGAGCTAAGTGCTTTGACAATTCATGGTCGTTTTCTTCGGTGCTTATTTTAATGGCCTTCCTTGTTGGCAGTGCCAGATATTCAGAGGATTCGGACAACCTTGCCATCTGCAAGAATCCAAAAAAACTGCATCATCCACCGTTAATTTTTCCATCTCTCGACCACTAAAATTGCTCCTCTCTCTTCCTCTTTTCACATTTTATTACGTGTCTAACCACCACTTGACGTTGCTGCCGAGAAGCAACGACGCGAGGATGACAAAATTTAAAGAAAAATACTTATCCCGACAAAGTAGGAAAGGAAAGGGGGTAACTCGATATTAATTTTCGTCGTTGATAATATACGGTGCTTCCCTTTTACGAATACAATTCCCAGTAAGAAATTTTATAAGCCATTGTTGATTTTTCCAAATGCTTGATTTCGAGGGAAAAAAAGAATAAATGGTCGAGTGTTCTTATACCACTCAACACAATCAATTTTCTCTTAACTACTTATACAGTTTGTGGCCTCACACGCATTTTCTTTTCTTGTGGATTAACACAATAAAATCTGGTATATATGATTGAATCGGCAATTATAATTGGATAGTTTAGGCGATGTTCTGCATTTTTCCAATGGCTATATTCAGCGTATAATGTCGAAGAAAGATAAAGTATTTAAGTTTACTATTCTCGAAAGAAAACTGGAGAGAGAGGGAGAGGGAAAAAAAAAGGAGGAGGAGGAACCATATATATACATATAGAATTAAAACTTTCAACGTCGCTATTTACTTATTAATATGAAGCAGTCGTGGATATTGAATCATTTATTGCAAAGCCTTGAATGTGAATCGCAGTTCTTTAAACATCAATCGAGATTTATAGGTCTTTTTTTTATCCAAGAGAAGAATCCGTGCATAGATTTCACGATGAATACGGCACTTCCCAATATCATTAATCAGACGAATCCAGTCTTCATAAATAGTCAATTCCGTCGTCTCAGTTCGAGCTCTGTCCTCGAGCCCTAAATAGAAACGGGTAAAACAAAACAAATAAGCTATTTCCTAGGAAAGTACCCCGAGGACGGACGAAGAAGAAGACGAAGACGACGACGACGACGATTTCCACGTTTCAACAAATCGTATTTTGTCGTAATCCCCGAAAAAAAGTGGGAAGGGGTGGGGGCTCGAGCCTGGACCTCAAAACGCGAGCCCAGCGACGAGGAGGCAAAGCACGAGCTCCGAAAGCGAAGCCCAACTTGCATCCGTTCGAGGCCCATATTCCGAGACCCAGGCCCAACAAGGAACGAGCCTGCACAGTGCGCACGTCGTTTTCGCCAGCGATGCCCGGCATCGCTGGCGAGTCCTGCACCGCACGTTCCCAGCGGTCCGTAAACCCGGCTCCGGTCAAAGTGCCACTTGCGTGGAGGGGCTTGCGTGGAAGGAAACCCTTCCCCCGCCCGCAGTCGCACCCCCCCCTCGAACGACATCGCCGCCATCGCCGTTCTGGCCCTGGGGTCGCGAAAGGCTGAAAGCGGGATTTCATTTTCTCGAATTTCCACTTTTTTTGATCGAAACGAGGACAGAGAGAGACAGAAAGGGACGCTTTTTTTGACGTCACGGGGTGGCGTATCCTCCAAGTCCAAGCTGCAGCGCACTACGCCACCCACACGCGGGCCCCGCCACGTATTTTTGTACGTTTTCGATGTGGGAGTCGGCGTTCTAGAGGGACGGGGAAGGGAGAGCCAGATTGTCAAACCGCTCGTTTTCCCCTCTCTCTTTCTTTCTCTAATTAATATCCTAGTCCTCCTCGACGGAGCTTGTCTCGTCGAATAAACAGTGGAGATCGATGTCGCCATTGGCACCTTTAGGCTTCTAGATCGCTGGCGTTGTTTCCTGGGCTCCTTCCTCCTTTTGCTCTTCCCGGCACTCCCTCCTCGTCACGCCGTGGGTTGCATTAGGACACGTCGCCATTGATTGATTGCACCTTTGGCGAAATTATTAAGTACGATTCCTCTCTGAATTTGCCCTGCGAAAATTTGTATTGAAGGGCAGCAGCGTTTGCTTACCAGCCTGACTTGAATTTGGAGCGTGGATTTTGTCTCCGTACATATCATCTTATTACTTAATTTACACATCAAAATCAGATTGCTTCCTCTGATAAACATATGACTTCAGAGAGAGTTACATGCAAGAAATTGGCTAGATTTGTTTGACAAACACCCTTTTCTTGGATTGGAGCTCATACGAATTAAACTACAAATGAGATGTGATTTTTAAATGCGCTAGTCTTTTCCCTTTCGATTAGTTTATTCTTAAACACATCACTAGTAAGGATTTGTTTTTTGGGCACAATTGTTTATTGTGTACCATCAATCAATGACGATGACGAATCTCTAAAACGAAACAGTCGATGTACGCTTTCCGCACACTGTTTTTCGAGGACGACGCTAATCGAAGTAATTTTACGGCCTACGGAGATGATATTGGACACGCAGACAAAACGGATTCAGATTTAGAGAAATATCCCGATACGTCCCCACATGGGACAAGTTCAATGTACGAACGGGCCCTGCCTTTCTCGAAACGAAAGCGACGTGCTGGGGCTTTTCACATATGAAAACTCGGCTCGTGCGACGATATCGCCTCCACCCTGTCGCCGTCATCAAAGCAAAAATTGACAATAATGAATAAAACAAAGGTTCGAAGAATCAAAGGCAGAGAGAGATGACCAGCTTCCCGGAAGCTCCCTCCCCGCTCCCTCCCACCGCGACTCACCAGGCCAATGCCGTCCGGCCACGTATGCACATGGTTGGTTTTTTTCAAAGGCTGCATTTGGACTCGCGACCAGCCGGGTCGCGTGTGGCTGCGCACGTGCGTTATCCAATAATGCCCGAACGAAACCCCTAGCTAAAGTCCTAGTCCTAGGAACGGTAGAGCGAGAGGAAAGCTAAGGTGTGTCACCAGACGAACCGTGCGATTCCGGGTCATCCAAGCATATCTCCCTCTTCTCGGATAGAATCTTCCATCTAATCCAATCCCGTCACTCTCGCTTCCTCCCGTTTCCTACCCTTCTCCGCTCGACTTGACATCTCTCTCTCTTCTTACACCTCCTTCTCCGAAACATCCCGCAAAACCTCTTTTTTTCCACGGGCCCCTGTCCCGCCATCATTATATAAAGCGCTCCCCCTCCGCCCGTTTTCCTCCTTGCTCAAAGACCCCAGCAACTACAAACCTTCGTGTGAAACTCCCTTTCGTCGTGAGACTTCGAGATTCGTTTGAGATCTCGCGCCGCTGAAGATGGACGTGCTTGGCGTCAACCACCCCCGCAAGAAGATCGCCAACAGCCGGAAGCCGGAGGGCGCGGCGCGGAGGAGGTCGTCCGCCGATAAAGGGATCAAGGTCGTGTACATATCGAGCCCCATGAAGGTGAAGACGAGCGCCGCCGATTTCAGGGCCACCGTGCAAGGGCTCACCGGCCGCGACTCGGACGTCGCTCGGTTCATGGACGCCGACGGCGGCGGCGGCGAGAAGCCCCGGAGTCAGAGCGCCGATGAGAGAGGGTTCGTGGCGGCTGGTGATTATTGCATTGGGGGTAATGGTGGCATCGGTAGTAATAACTGCGGATTCGGGATCCATAATCATAGTAACTCGAGCTACGACTCGCCGACCGAGTCGGACTCGGTGTTCGAACCGTTCAAAGGCGGGTCCGTGCACGGCGGCCAGAGAGATATGGTGTTTCCGTCCAACTATTTCAATGATTCTGCGTTTCTAGATGTGCTTGCCCTTTTTGATGCTGTAGCTTGATTCTTTTCTTTCTTTTTCTTCTGGATGTGCGTTGAAGAGTTTGATGAGGGCGACTGCAGCCGCCTCCGCCACCCCACCCTTTGTAATTACTCGTATCTGCATATATGCCTGTATCCCTATTATTTGATTTTTGGGAATCTATAAATAATACCACCGGCGCTACTTTTAGATATATTTCCAGTCTGTTTCTTAATCTACTTATATGGAATGATCGGCGAGATCGATCGCGATGAATACAAGCTCGTGTGATCACTCACCCGCCGTAGCAACAGCCAAAACTGTGCACGGACTTTTAAAAGATCCGACCCAGTTAACTGATGGTGAAGTAAAAGTCGAGTCCCTTCAAGAACACGTAGCAGAGCGAACATAAGCTAGAAAAGCTTCTGCGGCTCTGCACGGGTTTGGCTGATGTACTCGGACAGGACATGCGAGTGAACGGTGGACATGTCTGTGTTGTTTATGGTCGAGATTGCTGGCAAACGGCCTGACCCATCGCGCCTGCGAACGGACGGATGGGAAGTTCTAGCTCATGGCTCGACAGATCTCAGATCCCGTACTTGTTCGGACATCTTTTGACGGTCATGTGACCTTCGCAACACCAAGTACTGGAAAAGATTCCGCGTGCACTTATTAGCCGTTTCGGGTTTTTCTTATTCGCATCGCATGTGTGGATTAGTTTAGAGATGAGCGAGTTAATAGAGAGAATAGTCATTAAACAAGATATTGGCTTAGATAGCATTAGGATCCGCCCTTCTTGAGTTCAAATCTTATTGGTAGTCGGATGTGAGAGGACATGCCATTAAAATCGCTCGGCAAAATGAATTAACCACGTGTGCGAAAGCCTTAATTGTGGCCCGATGAGAGGTGGAGCTTCGGACAGGGCCCACTTAGAACAGGCTTGTTGTGGGCCAAGCCCATTTATGCTTAGCCAGGACGATGAACTGTGTTTGTCAGAAGTAATTGGGGTCCCTTAATCAAACGCCGTCGTTGACCGCGGTACATCGACTATAAAGTATTTTGGAAATCTGGTACCCGAGAGAACAGAATAGTCAAACTACTTCCCGGGACATGTTTTTTTTTCTTCTCCATTTTTTTTTTTGCCTTTTTCCATGTCTTTTTTAACTGATGGCGTTGTAATTCGGATGCTTAGTGATTTTGAATTTCACTGGCTTAATATATAGTGACTTTTTTTTCTCTTGACATGGCTACACAATCCCATAAAGAGATGCCTATGCATTTATGAAAGATTAAAGGAAAAACAGAAAAAGGTAATTAGTACAATGATTTGAGTGAAAGTATTTTGGGAAAAGGTCTTACAATAAATGCATTGTGGATAGAAATTTACAGTCGAAATGAAAAGTGAAGCAAGCATAGAGAAACGTGAAATTTAGCTCTTGTTACAAGACTCGTACGCTCTCGTGATATGGTTGACCTATGGAAAATATTATGTTTAAATTCTTGAAATAAAACAATCACATGCACGGTTCTAAGTTGGTATCATACCCTTCGTAATGGGTTCCTTTCTTTATATATCTCATATAACAATCCTTAAATTACGAAATTCACGCAAAGGAACCCCGATATCACCTATCAAAACAAAACCCATTTGGAAAGCTCTTCTCTCCCACTTTACACCTCATAACGCACCCTTATTATATAGAGAAAGGCGCCAAAAAAAAGTGCCTAATATGGAGTCATTTTCTTAAAAGAGATCCGGAGTAAATATTATTTCAAAATAAAGACATAAAGTAGTAAGGTCGGTCTTAAGTAATGGCTTGACTTTGTTGGCTGATCGAATTTTCTTTGATAGGCAAGCACTTGATTTTTCTGATGGCTGGAGTAGGACATTTTTGTAAATATTAAAAAAGAATGAAAGGAAAATTAAAAAGGCCAAAAAAAAAAGGAAATTAATTCAAATCAAGGCGAAAATGAAAACCTAGATTTTAAGAGGAAAAACATTAATCTTTAGTCTTTGAAATGCAAGTCAATTTCAGCAATATGAATTAATTAAATATGACATTTTGGGAGAGCAAAAGCTTGTAACTATCCCATGTTTTCTTAAATGGTCGGGCATGTGCATCGCCATTTCGACTTTGCCAATGAGTGCCGTTGCCCCCTGCCCATGGTTAGCTGATGCTGACGCTCACTATCATGATGAAGCTCTCGCAAATTTGAGGTGGTGGAGCTCAATGTCGGGCCTCTTTGCACTCTTCAAGCTCGATGCCATGGTGAAAGTCAAGATGAGTGAAGAATGGGATGAGGCGCAATAGAAAACTTGCGCTTCTTGAACAGGTTGATCTTGAAGACATCGTACAAGTTTCCCTTTTTCTCTTGCGAAAGAAAAGAAAAGAAAAGAAAAAACATGGATCTTCAAGACAACTCTCTACCTCGTACCTATAGATGGTCCAAGCTCAGCAAGTTTTGCCATAAGTTTCTTTGGAGACCGAGATTCTTGATCATGATGGGCGAGACCCCGTTCGTTCCCTTGATTTTCATGGGGTTGAGTTGTCGATGGGGAAAATATGTGTTTTGGTGAAGGGTGCCAGGAAAATGTGGGAAAAATCTCGATTTCAGTTGGTTCATATCATTGTCATTGGCTTGCGAATTCCACATCCAGAGATAAAAGATCCGTGCTTTTGTTCTTGTGATGTCGGCTTCATTTTTGCCCCTGCTTTGATTCTTTTTTTTTTTTTTTATTTCTAATCTTTATTTTGTTTTGAACAAAAATGCCCGGTTGCGCCGAAAAATTAAGTGCCCCTTGGTCAGTGAGATTTGGCAAACCGGTGAGCTTAGGCTTTTATTGGAAATTATTTATTTTCAACAAATACTCTTTTTTAGAAAATTACAATATTTCAAGCACTTAAGTAAGACTTTCCCAAAATAAATGAAAATTTTATACATAAAAAAATATATAAATGCAGTAACTCCTTAAATACACACTTAACAAATCAAAGCAAAACAGATTCTCTTTTTTCGAAATGAATGAATTTCTGATTTGCTAACAGTAACTCAAATCACACTTTTTTTCCCATCTCCCAACTGTTTCGATCATTTCATAAAGAACCCGATTAATTTTTGTTTTCCTTAATTCATTTTCTCTTTCTAATTAGAGGTGGTTTTTCTTGCTGGCGGCAAAGGCAGATACGGAAACGAGCGACAAAAATCTCGCAATTTGTTTTTTATATTTTAAATCCATGTTTGAAGTAAAAGCCTTGAAACTCAGTCGTACTTTACAGGTGGAGGCAGACAGGTCGGTTGGGGGGGTCAGTGTGGACTCACGAACGAAACAAGCAGCTCCTCCCAGCCTACCTTTGAAAATCGAGCGGAAAGAAAGTCCGCAAAATCATTATAAAAAGTATCCTCCGAACAAACATCACCGGAAAAACGGAAAAAAAAAAAAAGAAGAAAAAAAAAAAAAGAAAGAAAGAAAAAAGAAAGGAGAAAAAAAAAGAAAAAAACTCCCTCTCTCTCTCTCTAAAACCCTCGCACCTTCTCTCTCTAGAGCTCTCTCTCTCTCTTTCTCTCTCTCTTCTCTCGATCGATCCCTTCTTCCTCCTCAGCTCCTCCGTTCTCTTTCTTCTCCCATGGATCTATCCAGCTCCTCGACTTCAGCTTCGGTGCTTCCTCTCCCGATCGCTTCGAGCCGCGAACCCTAATCCCTAATCTCGCGCCATTCCGCCGCCTTGTGGCCCCCCTGCTCGCTTCCAGCTTGGGGGAAGATTCTAGAGAGAGAAAGGGCTAGAGAGAGAGAGAGAGAGAGAGAGAGAGAGAGAGAGAGAGAGAGAGGGAGCAATCGGAGAGGAGATGAAAGTGCCCTGCTGCTCCGTCTGCCAGACGCGGTACAACGAGGAGGACCGGGTGCCGTTGCTCCTCCAATGCGGCCATGGGTTCTGCAAGGAGTGCCTCTCCAGGATGTTCGCCGCGTCGCTCGACAACACCCTCCCCTGCCCCCGCTGCCGCCACGTCTCCGCCGTCGGCAACTCCGTCTCCTCCCTCCGCAAGAACTACGCCGTCCTCGCCCTCATCCACTCCAATTCCACGATGCCGGCCAACTTCGACGTCGATTTCACCGACGACGAGGACGACGCCGACGGGGAGGCCGACGGCGACGACGCGCGGCCGCGGCGCGGGGCCCTGGCCTCGAGCTCCGGCGGATGCGGGCCGGTGATCGAGCTGGGCACGCACCAGGATTTGAAATGGGTGAAGAAGATTGGGGAGGGGAGGAGGGCTGGAGTGGAGGTGTGGGAGGCGGTGATCGCCAGCAGCAGTGGGGGGCGGTGTAGGCACCGCGTGGCCGTCAAGAAGGTGGTAGTCGGGGATGATGCGGCGGCCATGGATATGGATTGGGTGCAGGGGCAGCTCGAGAACTTGAGGAAGATGTCAATGTGGTGTAGGAATGTGTGCACTTTTCATGGGGCCATTAGGAATGAAGACGGCAGCTTATACCTTGTCTTGGATAGGTGTCACGGGTCAGTGCAGTCGGAGATGCTGCGCAACGAGGGGAGGCTGACATTGGAGCAAATCTTAAGGTTCTGTTGAGAAGCTTTTTCATATGATTTTTCTCTATGCCGTGAAAGAATTGGTACTTAAGCCAAAGCGAAAATATAGTTCCACCCTTATGCTCGTGGTTCAAAATTGGTATCTTTTTAATGGGGTGAGGTGAGATCCGGGGATGTCTATCTTCTAATGTCTGGTTTGTGTATTATCTTTCTCGGTCGTTCTTTGTTAGCACGTTTGGATGCAATAGGTTACAGAATTCGTGTGATTTTACGTCGGAACTCAACACCTTGATTTTTTTAGTCAAGTAAAAACGTACTACGGTGCTTTCTAGACTCTTAATATGATGGGGTTCTTTGTGGAAGAAAAGTTAGTCATTGTGCTTCTTTCCCTGTGGATTTGGGCTTGGCAGGGCAACTCGTCAACATGGGTTTGTGACATTGTTCTTTCTTGTCATTCTGCTCCTGTTGATCGTCCATGGGAAGATAGAACATGCACTTGTGTGTGCAGACCTGCTTGTGTGTATGCCTATAGATCTCAAGCTATGTCAGTCAGGGCTACCTATAAATACAAGTTATAATTCGATAATGCAGATTACATTTCAGATTAGTTTCTGTCAACAAGTGATGCACTGATGGGGCATTACTTGACCATGCTTCCTGATTACATCTCAGTGATAAACATTATTGTCATCTTTAACATTTGTACTTTGTGAGCTGTTCTCCTCCATCTCTGGATATTGGGTAGAGGGGTTCTGATAATACATATTCGGGATGGCTGGGAACTATTAAGAGGAAAATGGGCGAGAGAGATCCCCAAAAGACAATTGTGCAGCTTGCTTTGGTGATTTCAAGGAGTCAAGCTTTCAGTACCTAAATTTTGTGGAATAAATTGAGTAAAGCCGAAAAATGATGAGTCCACCTTATTGGAGAGGGTAGTTTGCAGAAGGAAGATGGCTTCCATGGCTGTCACTATCACTATAACATTCCCTATTTGAGATGCAAATGATGCCAGGACATCTTAGAAGATTGGAAAAGTCATCATAATTGTGAAAAATATGGAGATGTATCTTTTTGAAGATGGTTCAATATTGTTGGAATAAACTTGCTTTTGGCTCGTAGTGTAACTTGAAAACAAGGGGTAGCATATCCTGTGAAACCATATGCACGAGGCACAAGAAATGAAGGGGTGAGAACATAGAGAGACTTGGTTTGAAGACAATACTATCTGGGGTTATTTTGTTCTCCTTGGATGTTAATTTTCCAGATTGTGACTGGATGAGAGGTATATTGCATCAACAGATTTGAAATAGTATTCTGAAATTTAAAGAGTTAAAGCACACCATCAGGTGCCTTCTACTGTGTGCTATTTGGTAAATTTCAGGAACTATAGTAAGGATATAATGGTTGTTAAGTTAGATCATTGTGCTCTCCATAACGACTGAATTATGATTGAAGAATGCTGTAAGCTGCGACTTTTCGTGGTACTTTTTCGTTCTCGGTAAAATGTTTTCTGCCAATGAACCCCGTTGTGACTTGGTGTGCTCTTTGCGTTTGTAGATATGGCGCAGATATTGCACGAGGCGTGGCTGAACTCCATGCAGCAGGAGTTGTTTGCATGAATTTGAAACCATCCAATCTTCTTTTAGATGCAAATGGCCATGCGTTAGTTTCTGACTATGGACTTGCTTCAATCCTTAAAAAACCTGCCTGCCGAAAAGCTCGAACAGAGTGTGATTCAGCCAGGGTCCATTCTTGCATGGATTGTACAATGCTTAGCCCCCAGTATGCTGCTCCAGAGGCATGGGAGCCGGTGAAGAAGTCCCTGAAGTTCTGGGATGATGCCATTGGTATTTCTGGAGAGTCGGATGCATGGAGTTTTGGTTGCACGTTGGTGGAAATGTGCACTGGTTCTGCCCCGTATGTAGATTTCGATGTGTCATTTCCTATCGCTTCCTGTGCAAAGATCACTTTAAATTTTTCTGAGTCCTAGATAATGACACTTGCTGTGCAGGTGGGCTGGTCTTAGTGCAGAGGAAATATACCGGGCTGTTGTCAAGGGTGGGAGATTGCCTCCGCAATATGCAAGTGTCGTCGGAGTTGGAATACCGAGGGATTTGTGGAAGATGATTGGCGACTGCCTCCAGTTTAAGGCATCAAGAAGACCATCTTTTAATTCGATGTTGGCAATATTCCTACGTCACTTGCAAGAAATACCACGTAGTCCTCCTGCAAGCCCTGAAAAGTAAGTTTTGCTTTGATCTTTGCGTCTTGCATCTTGCATCTTGTGATTTCTCATATTCTGACTGTCCTTATTTCTTCCTTTGTCACGACGGTTGTCTAATATGAAGAATCAATATATAAGCTATAACTGGATTGGTCTTCTACTTCTAGCACTTAACTGGATGTCTTTCCTGCACTGTCAATTAATTCATAATCTCGACATCTCTGATTGGTTTGATCTGTTATCATGTATTTTACTCTGTATGTGCCCTTGCAGTGACTTCACCAGATCTTCTGGTTCAAGTTTGACAGAACCACTTCGTGGATCTGTTTCTGATCTAGTACAGGATAACACTGCCCTCCTCCACAAGCTGGTATCAGAGGGCAATGTGAATGGAGTTAGGTTAGTAGATCCAACCTTCTTTGGTTTCTGTCAGACAATTATGGGAATGAGTTTTGACTTTGAGTTCTGTCATCTGTAGAGATCTGCTCGCAAAGGCTGCATCAGGAAAGATAAACAACTCTATGTCTTCACTTCTGAAAGCACAGAATCCTGATGGCCAAACCACGCTTCATTTGGCATGTAGGCGTGGCAGTGCAGAATTAGTTGAGGCTATTTTAGAGCATCGTGAAGCATATGTAGATGTTTTGGATAAGGATGGCGACCCTCCTCTTGTTTTTGCTTTAGCTGCGGGATCCCCAGAATGTGTCCATGCCCTCATCAGAAGAGGTGCTAATGTTAGATCGAGGTTGAGGGATGGCTTTGGGCCTTCCGTTGCTCATGTATGTGCTTACCATGGCCAACCAGATTGCATGCGTGTAAGTTATTGTTGTTGGCAAACTTTATATTCACATAGCTTTTGGGTTCTTTGGAGATTTAGTTCTGATGGTTCTCGTGATACAGGAATTGCTATTAGCTGGAGCTGATCCCAATGCTGTGGATGATGAAGGTGAATCTGTTCTACACCAGGCTGTGGCAAAAAAATACACTGATTGTGCTGTGGTCATTTTGGAATGTGGGGGCTGTCCATCCATGTCCATTGTGAACTCTAAAAATCTTACGTGAGTACATTGCTTTTCTTCTTTGACCACTTGAAATGATATGTACGAAAAAGATAGCGGAGCGAAAATAACAATTTGAGCTGAACAATCCACAGTTAATGGGTCTGGTCTAATTTGTCTGGGAGTGAAGAACTTTTTGCTACTATTGGGGAACTCTGGATATGATCAATATATCGTGAACTGAATGTGACTTGGATTTAAACAGCCACATCTAATCAAGAGAAGAAGTAAATGGGAGCTCTAATTTGTGGAGATCTCCCCCCTACCTTTTGTTCCTTCCTTCCCTCAAATTCTCATGCGAATGTGCATTCGCAACTATCTTTTTGTTAGAACAGTAAGCTAGTACCTTCACGGTTCTTCCTTTAAAATGTCATATGAATCATATATTGAATAAGTTTTGTGACTCTCCTCTCACAAGCAGTCAACCTTCTCTATTGAAAAATCTTTGTCGATTTTAAAGTTGTCAGTTAGGATCAAGGGCCTGAACTCATGTTGGATTCGTTGCTTTTGTTTATCTGCTTCACTGTGTCAAAGTGTATTGCATTTGTGGTCAATGCGTACCATCTCTATTCTTTATCTCTCTGTTATGATTCCTTTTTCCTTTTCTATGGTATGCTGTTTGAATCTGAAATCACCTAACACCATATCTTTTGTTCAATATATGTTCTCAATGGCCTTGGAATGATTGCAGCATAATTTGTCAGTTTTGTCAGTCTAAAACTGTTTCTTCTTTTCTGTATGTTGTAGACCATTGCACTTGTGTGTGGCAACGCACAATGTCACTGTGGTGAGACGGTGGGTGGAAGTTGCTAGCGCTGAAGATGTTGAAAATGCGATAGACATTCCTAGTCCAGTTGGCACTGCAGTATGTATGGCAGCTGCTTTAAAAAAAGACCGTGAACTTGGTATACTAGATTGTACCCCAGCTCCTTTTTTATTTATTTTCAATGCCTACTCTGTTTGATATCCTCAGTATTAATATTTGTTGTTCCACTTGGAAACGTAATTTGTGACAATCTCTCTAGGATTTCTTAATACAATTAGCTAGCTTTCCACTTGTGTTGAAAATTTCTTCTGCTGTTATTGTGCTATAGAAGGGAGGGAGCTCGTTCGAGTGTTGCTTGCTGCTGGAGCAGATCCAACCGCTCAAGATGCCCATGGGAGAACAATTTTGCATACTGCTGCTATGGCTGATGATGTTGAATTGGTCAAGGTTACATGTTTACTCCATACGTAAACTTGATTTTTGTCTATTGCTTAATAATCTCATTGAAATATGGAATTTTGAAGATCTTCCTGATTTGTGGCCACTTGGAGGAACTATTTTGTTACTCTTTCCCTGTAAACATTTTGTAGGCTATTCTCGATGCTGGAGTAGATGTGAATATCCGGGATATGCACAACATGATACCTCTTCATACAGCCTTGAGTAGAGGGGCTAAGTCTTGTGTTGGATTGCTATTATATGCTGGGGCGAATTATAATTTACAGGTTTCTCTTCTCACTTCTTCTCTAGCGTTGTGCCTGCATTAGTGTTGCTCCTTCCTTTGCCGGTGTCAATGCTTCCCTAGCAATGAACTGTGGCTTGGAGTATATATACTTTATACTAGCGTGCTTTTGTTTCTTATATCGCGTGAAATTCTTGGTAGGTGTCAGAGTCCCCCCTGCTTAATGTCTTCTCACTCTCCAGTCTGTTGATCTTTATAAATTTGTATCCAAATCCATAAGAAGCTTTTGCCTCATTACTATTTCTAGCATATGTTACCCTTTGAAGGATTGATTTTGAACTTGCGGATAAGATCTCTTTCCTGCAAGCAATCCTGTATAGTAATGTCATCTCATAGATGGCATTGGAAAAGTGCTCGTGGGTATCCATAGCATATTGCTCAAAAGTATTTACTCATCTAGTTCTTGCAAGGATCTCTTCAAGACGAATATCATCTGGTGCTCATGTTTGCTTTTGCTAGAGTTCATTGGTCATCAAGTGGTGGTGAGTAGACCCATCAAACAGGTTGGTCCGGGGGGGTGAATCGAAAATGGTCCGACCCAAATTGACTAATTTAATTCGTTTTAACCTATTTACATGTAATACAAACCTAGTGACCCACACCCAACCCAACCTCAACCTGATCAATATTGCTAAAACGCTTCCATATTTAACCAAATCTAGCAAAACTCGTACCCAAACTGAATTGGAGCGTGGAGTGAATGAGCAGATTGAGTGAGAGGGAGAGAGAGAGTCATAGAGGTTAGTTAAGTCTAAGTAAGTTGTAAACCCATTAAGTACCTAATCCATTTAACAACTCAACCCATCAAACATGGGTCAAGAAAATTTTGACACGTCTAGTGGTGAGGATTGGTGGAATTGTTTTCGATTATTCATATGTGATACTCCCTTGTTATATGCTTTTGCAAAAGATATTGGGTTACTAGTTGAAACCTAGTAGTAAAGAAAATTTTGACACGAATGTTCAGATCTTAGGCCTCGTTTGCCTCCACTAACAGGGCATCCATTGGTGAATTTTCATTCCAAGTAATCACATTCCTTAAAATAGTATTTTTTTACCAATTGCATTGATGACTAAAAATTTTCTTGATATACGTTCTCAAAATCTAGGCCTTTTTTGGGGAGAATACATTTCAACCAATCAACACTCGATGGATGAGATATGTTCTCCATTTTTTCTTATTCTTTATTCTGAAAATTTTCTTTCATTCTCTCTACATCTCTGGTTGTCTTCTTCCCCAAATCTCCAACTCTCAAGGAAAATGAGAGGACAAGCGAAGAGCCAAGCTTTTGCACTGGTCACTGCCCGATGATTGCTGCCACGAGCCCTCACTGCCATACCTCCACTGGCCACCCCTTGTTCAACTCATCTGGACCTCTCTCTCTCTCTCTGTGTGCGCATGATGGTTGCAGCCTCCATCAAGCATCAATAGAGGTTGTTTACCTCGCTCAACCCTAGGTCTATGGCTGCGTGAGGCTGGCGACCTCCATGGCCACAGTGGTGCCGTTTCACATAGAGAGAGAAGCACCTGCGGCCATGGAGGTTGCAACCTCTGCCGATTTGCTCCAATGGAGATTGGCTGGCTTGGCTACCCTAGATCTATGGTCGCGCTGGGACGGCAACCTCCATAGCAGCAGGGGTGCTGGCTCCTTCTTTGACTTGAGTTTCAGAGTGACTGAATGAGATTTTTACACCATTAGCTCAGCTATGCAAAGAGGAAAAGCAGTGGCAAAGGCTGTGGCGATGATTACTGTACTGGTGGTGTCAACAATAGTGGTGGTTAGGGGCAATGGATATCTGTTATTTTTATATTTTGGCTTTCATTTTTTTAATTTTTTAAAATTATTCAGTTTGCTTTTGTAATTTATCTTTTGGAGTCCCAAAGTATAGAATCTTAATAATAGGTTTCTAAGTATTCCAATTCCACATTGTTTGAGAAATCATATTCCATGGCCAATCCAAATTCAATTTTTTACCTCTTTCCAAACTTAAGAGACTTAGGAACTGGAAGTCCTTTACTTAAGTAATCCAGTTCTGCAGTGAACTGAACAAGGCCTTATTTCGTGTGGGTTGATCAAAGAATGAATCTATGGAGTCTAAATTTGGTAACAATTGAAGTTCAAAGACATGTTGGTAAGAACTGAAGATCAAGAAGTTCCAAAAGGTGAACGCAATTTACTTTTGTATCTTCAAAAAGGATGGTGAGGTAAATGGTGATCTCCCTCAAACTATAAGTAGGGTGGATGAAATGGAGCAGTGCTTCTGGAGTTTTGGTTGACTTGAGAATAAGGCCGACAATACTCTATGGCATGGATTGTTGGGCAGTTAAACTCAAATATGTGCACGAATTGAATGTAATGATGCTGAATATCCTTAGTTGGATGTGTTGGCACATGAGAAAAGACACAGTTGAATATGAACTTATCCAGGGAAAAGTAGGTGCCTCTCCGAGCAAGGATAAGATAGGATAAATTCGTTTGAGATGGTTAAACAAGTTGAATGAAGGCCTTTGGATTCTGGCCTAATCTGATTGGGTTTGGGGGCTCAAGGTTGCAGGGACTGGAGAAGACTTTAAAAATGTGGAAGGAGAAAAATAAAAATATGAATCGTATACAATAGCTTAGAGAAGGCTGGACACAAAATCAAGTGCAATTGCAAAGGATGATTTATATAGCCAGCTTAAACGTCTGGTTTGACTTGTCGTCATTTTTGTCTATACATTGTATTTGGTGCTGTCCCTAAAAGAGAGGCCTGAAATTGCAGTTTAGCTACTAGTCTGACCTTTGAACCTTGATCTTATGACCTAGTTTTGTTATGGGGATCTTATCTATGTTCTTTTTTCCAGCCAACTTCCTTCTCTTAGCTATTGACAACTGCCAAGTTCAGGATCTCCATATCAGAGGATCTGTGAGACTCGTTCTCATTAAACATTCAAGTAGAGAGGGTTGAATGCAAACTATAGAACACTAAATGCTAACATTACCTAAAGCTGTATGTGTATGCATGGTTTGATCTCTGCAAGCATGTCCAATGCAGTAGTTAGTTGGATGACCAGGCAATCAGCCTGTTGGTGCTGTCCACTGGATAATTAGTGTATTTCCTAGAAGAGAAGTGGGAAGGGTGTTAAGTAAATTAGGAGCGATATTTTTCATGCTTACTAAAATATACTCAATGACCATAGCTAAGGTACTGCTTGAAAGTCCTACCATGTTCAAGCAACATTTCCTTTAATTAGCACTGATAAAGTACTCCCTACTACAAGCATTGTGAGTGTCCATTCCTTCACAAGCTGCAATGGATTTTCCCCCATGAAATGCCCATTTGAGCTTCTAAAGAGTCACTGAGTGCAGGAATGGCAATGAAAATCAAAACTGGAATATCATTTTCATTCCATCTTTGCACACAAAACACATAAATAGCATGATAGTGATCGCCCCCCCATTTGGGAATAACAAAGAAAAAAAAAAAAAAAGAAGAAAAAGCGAAGGACCAATAACTAGAAGTACTCATTCAGGGGTTCTAAAATTTAATCCTTTGCTTCACTAACATGCCTTGGGATAACCACTTCTCAGCACCTAGCAGATTGTATGAATTTCATATTTTTGAGTGTTCTAGGACATTGGCTTTTATCCTCTCTTACTTGCTAGAGTGAATATTTCTACTTCTCAATCTTTCTATTTGTCTGATTTCTTTGTTTATCCTTCACAGGATGATGATGGTGACAATGCTTTCCATATAGCTGCTGAGTCTGCAAAAATGATACGAGAAAATCTTCAGTGGCTCATAATAATGCTTAGAAGCCCTGATGCTGCTGTTGAAGCAAGAAATCACAGGCAAGTGCCAATATAGACCCGCTTCCTCTTTGATTTTATGATATTTGTAAACTGATGATCATTTTTAGCTATTCATTGGCCTGCATACATTTTTTTCATTTCTAAGATCTTCCACTTAAATTTGTGAGAAAGTTTGAACCTGATGACCTAAGGATGATATATATTCTCTTTATTCTTAACATAGACATGTTTTTGCTGTTTGTTGGTAGTGGTAAGACATTGCGCGATTTTTTGGAGGCCCTTCCTCGAGAATGGATATCAGAAGATCTCATGGAGGCTCTTGCAAATAGAGGAGTTTATCTATCTCCCACAATGTGAGTAGAAAGGTTCTTCCTTTTCAAGAAATTATTATCTATTCTTGGGATTTTGATTATTTGCTTCTATATGTTTAGGTATGAAGTAGGAGATTGGGTAAAGTTTAAACGAAGTGTTAAAAATCCTACACATGGATGGCAAGGTGCAAACCATAAAAGTGTTGGGTTTGTTCAAGGTGTTCCAGACAAAGAGAAGCTCATTGTTTCATTTTGTTCTGGAGAGGCTCATGTATTGGCAAGTGAAGTTGTAAAAGTGATACCCCTGGACAGAGGACAGCATGTGAAACTTAAAGCAGATGTTGAAGAACCCAGGTATGAGCTGAATTGTTGCTAATCTTCCATATGCATGTCATTAATGGATCATATCACTTGATGGAGCTTTCTTTGTAGACGTGGAATTTATCATGCATTAGTAAGAAATTACTCTCAAACTACTTCAGGATGTCCCTAAATTCATCCAAAAAAAATTTAGTAAGTTTCATCCGTTCAGTCATTGCAACTTGAGCTGTTGCTCCTGTCCTCTCAAGTCAAGTTGGTTATTTTGTCTAAGGAAGCAGGGGTTGCCCACTTTTTATGCAGAATTATGGTTTATAATAAGAAATTAGTTATTTCATTAGGAGAGCAGGAAATTTCTCGTAGGATTGGCTTGATCTGAAGAGAGAATTCGCTATGTTGCTTTGAGAATTGTTATGTTACATGAGGTAGATTTATGATTTCACTCTCAAACATCATGTAGTAATTTGGACAAATGATGGTCTACATCATGTTGCATATTGCTATGCAAATAACAATGGACATATTTTGGCATTGATTACTAATTGTTGTCACTTTCAGAGTCATGCTTAGAACAAATGTGTATGTTCTCTATTGTCTCAGGCTGGTTCTGCAAAATTCATTGTTCCAGTGTTGTCTAAAGGATATAGGACCTTGCCTGATATTATTCTTTATTGGAAAGGCTTGCCCAATATTTGTTAGAGCATTGTACTCTAGGTATCTGGAATTGATCTCTGCAGTAGTCTATCTAGGTGCAGTTACCTTAAGAATTTGCATGTTTAATCTGGTTCAATGCTCAGGTTTGGTTGGCGTGGTCAGTCAAGGGACAGCATTGGCACTGTTTTATGTGTTGATGATGATGGCATTCTGCGTGTTGGGTTTCCTGGAGCATCCAGAGGATGGAAAGCAGACCCGGCGGAGATGGAAAGGGTTGAAGAATTCAAGGTTGGGGATTGGGTTCGCATTCGTCCTGGTCTTACCACTGCTAAGCATGGATTAGGTGGTGTTACACCAGGGAGTGTTGGTATAGTTTACTGTATTAGACCAGATAGTAGTCTTTTTCTGGAATTGAGCTACCTGGGCACTCGATGGCATTGTGAGCCAGAAGAAGTTGAGCATGTTGTCCCTTTTAGGGTGAGCAAGAGTCTTCTCTTCTTTAAGAATGATGCCTTTTTTCTTGTTTTGTGCTTTTTTGTTGTCCTACGGTTCCATTTTCTTAGTTTACTCATGGAATGAAAAATTGTATTATGCTTTTGACAGATCGGGGATCGCGTTTGTGTGAAACGGTCTGTTGCAGAGCCCAGATATGCTTGGGGTCGTGAGACTCATCACAGTGTTGGGAGGATATGCGAAATAGAGAATGATGGTCTGCTGCTAATCGAGATACCAAATCGCAATATGCCATGGCGAGCTGATCCTTCTGACATGGAAAAGTTGGAGGATTTTAAGGTAATGATCATCATGTTATTTTTTATCCTTTCCTTGGAATGTCTTTTGCAAAATTAAGCTTTGCTCTTTCCTAGGTTGGTGATTGGGTGCGAGTGAAAGCTTCTGTTCCATTCCCCAAATATGGATGGGAAGACATCACACGAGACAGCATTGGCATAGTTCATAGCTTGGAAGAAGATGGCGATATGGGGGTTGCCTTCTGCTTCCGTAGTAAGTCCTTTTGTTGCTCAGTAACAGACATGGAAAAGGTTCCTCCTTTTGAAGTGGGACAAGAGATTCGGATGAAGCCGTCTGTTACTCAGCCTCGGCTTGGATGGTCAAATGAGACCCCCGCAACTGTTGGAAAAGTTGTGAGAATAGACATGGATGGAGCTTTGAATGTGAGTATATTCCCTTTGCTATATTGATGCATGCAGCCTTTAGACACAACAATGTAGGAATTATTTGACTGGCTTAGGCACAACCACATATTTAACTGGGAACACTTGTTTTCACTAAGATTAACAGCATAGTTTTTATGTCAGCTGGTTAAGTTACTGTATATGATCCTCGGTTGTGTCAATTAGGACTAGTGTCTTTGGTATTTTCTTGGTGGCACATTCTTCTGTTTGTCACTATAGTACTTGCTTTGCCTCAGGCTCCTCATACCTGGGAACATCGTATTGATCATTGCTTGTTGATAGGTTAAAGTGGCTGGTCGACATAGTTTGTGGAAGGTTTCCCCTGGAGATGCGGAACAGCTTGCTGGATTTGAAGTTGGTGATTGGGTACGGTCAAAACCCAGTCTTGGGACTAGACCTAGTTATGACTGGAACAGTATTGGGAAGGAAAGTCTTGCTCTTGTGCACAGTGTGCAGGAGACTGGTTACCTAGAATTAGCATGCTGTTTTCGCAAGGGGAGGTGGATTACTCACTATACAGATGTTGAAAAAGTTCCTAGCTTCAAAGTCGGCCAGCATGTTCGATTCCGGGCTGGTCTGAGCGAGCCAAGATGGGGATGGAGAGGGGCCCAGCCTGATTCACAAGGTGTTATAACTAGTGTTCATGCCGATGGAGAATTGAGGGTGGCTATTAATGGTTTGCCTGGCTTTTGGAGAGGAGACCCTGCAGATTTTGAGATAGTGCAGACTTTTGAGGTGGGGGAGTGGGTGAGACTAAAAGAAAAGGCAAATAGCTGGAAATCCATTGGACCCGGCAGTATAGGGGTCGTACAAGGATTAGGATATAATGGAGACGAGTGGGATGGGAGCACGATTATCTCATTTTGTGGGGAGCAAGAAAGATGGGTGGGGTCCACTTCCCATCTGGAAAGGGTTGAAAAGCTGATGGTTGGGCAGAAGGTAAAGGTAAAGCTTTCGGTAAAGCAGCCAAGATTTGGATGGTCAGCCCATAGCCATTCAAGTATCGGAACCATCTCTGCAATTGACGGTGATGGTAAGCTGAGAATATATACCCCGGCAGGCTCAAAAGCTTGGGTGCTAGACCCGTCAGAGGTGGAGATTGTGGAGGAAGAAGAGCTTCACATTGGAGATTGGGTAAAGGTGAAGGCGACAGTATCAACCCCAACACATCAGTGGGGTGAGGTGAGTCACTCAAGCATGGGGGTAGTGCACAGAATAGATGATGGAAATTTGTGGGTTGCATTTTGCTTTATGGACAGGCTTTGGCTTTGCAAGGCTTTTGAGATGGAACGGGTTAGGCCATTCAAAGTTGGTGACAAAATTAGAATCAGAGGAGCACTGATTTCTCCACGATGGGGATGGGGAATGGAGACACATGCTAGTAAAGGTGAGATCGTGGGGGTGGATGCCAATGGCAAGTTGAGGATCAGATTTCAGTGGAGAGAAGGGAGACCATGGATTGGAGACCCTGCGGATGTTGTTTTGGACGAATGCCCAGCAGGGACTTGTGCATCATGAGACCTTGCATATCATTGTAACTCAAAATGCTGCTCTTGGCTGCTGCTCTACCATGATGAAGCCGCCACCGCTGCTGCCGTTATACTTTCTTGCACATGCAAACCGCCAATTCGATTGATGTTGGGTGGGGTGGGGGGTGGAGGGGTTGGGTGTGGTGATTGCAAAGAAAGTACTTGATGCAAAGCCGGATGATGATGGTACCGAATCAGAGTGGGGGGATTTGTCTTTAACTGGCACAGTCGGAGGAGATCCGGGTTCAGCCCAGACAACGGAGGTAGTGATGGGAAATTTGTACGTTATGGACTCTCGATTGTTGAGCTCTGAGGTATATAATTCTGCTCATGTTTGTACAAATTGGACTGTTATATATATCTGTGAATTATGAAATTTTGGTCTTTCAGTCAGGACTCTTCAGCTAGTTGTCCCATTTCCCAACTAGTATAAAGAATTTATGTCGTTCATCCATGAGTGCAATACTCTCGTAATTGAAGCCTGGATTGGTGATATTTTCATTATATTTATAGATAAAACGTTAATAAGAAGAAAACTTGCCGGCTCGGCTTTAAAGATTTGCTGGTCCTGAGGTTGGGGCGTTTGGGCTGGAGGGTGCCCAAGGTTGGGTAGCTCGGCAACTGTAATCATGTCCCAAGTATATAGTTTTCTGGTTTAGACCCAAGCCTACAGCGAATTGGACTGTTCTTTGTCCATTAGGTCCTTTAAAGGCATTATTGTGGGCTAAATGAGCCCAAAGTCGGTCCAAGTTAGGTTCGAGTTGGTCTGTTCTTTTTCCGCTAGTGCAGGCTTAACACTGGGCAGATCCCGGCCCAACTATGGACTTTGCTGAAGGGAATGCAGGGCTGTCCGAGCCCGAGTCATTGCTTGGGCCTGGGCCTAACGAAATGTGGGCCAAACCATTGGCCTTACATTGGTCCTTCATGGGCCTCAGTTTTGGGCTGATATGAGCTCATTTTAATATAAAAAATTGGGCCAAAGGTCGAATGGTTCTGGTCCTCGAATGGGCCATCATATTGGGCCGCATTTTGGCTTCTTTGGTCCAAAGTTGTACCCAATTTGGGCCTTCTCATATGGCTCTTTCTGGGCCTCGGTTTAAGCTGGTCCATCTCGTACTTGGGCCTTTTGCGCCCATAATAAGCCCAAAAATTTGGGCCTATAGTTGAGCCTTGCTGAATCTTAGTTTGGGCTTTCCTGAGCCCAGGTTGATGGAATTTATTTGGGGTCCATTTGCCATGATTTGGCTTTTATAGGCCCAAGTTTGATAGAAATTTGGTAAAAATTGTTCAAAAAATCATGAATTTATTGTACTTTTATCAATTAAGTTATAAATTTTCAATTTACCAATGAAGTCCTAAACCTTTTCACTTATTGTCGATAATTTGGGAAAATTGGTCAGGAAATTGTTGACATGCATTTTTTAAATAATATTTTAAATTATTTATGGTTTATTTTACCTTTTTTTTTTTTTTTTTTTTTTTTTTGGGTTCTATGGCTAGTAAGGGTTGGCAGCCAACCCTTGCTTGCTATAGGCAAGAGATGGCCAACCCTCGCCATCATACTCCTTGCTGGCTTTGAGTTGACCCTTGCTTGTTGTTGGTTAAGAAGTACGGACACTCTCCGGCCTTTCGTGTCGTGTTTGACACTCCGACACGTGTCCAACATGCTCCGACACGTTTCGACACGCGGTCAACTTCCTCCGACACGCTCCTACATGCGAGTCGGAAATTTCGACATGCTCGAGTTGGAAATTCCGACACGTGACTCTGACACGCATGGGGTTATATTTACAAATTTTCAAAACTTTTTGGGTCTAAATATAAATATATGAAAAAAAAAAAAAAAATAATAAAATCTAAAACTTTTGGGTTTTGGACTCTTCTCAGTTGCACGCACCTGAGTACTCTGGTTCTCTTCTTTCGCCGTGAGTCTCGCCGGTGTTGCTTTGCCGGCTGCGCGACCCACCCCACCAGTCTCCGACTCGCCATAGCCCCCACGCCTCAGCCCCACCGTCGCCACAATCGCCTCCGACCCGCCTTTCTCTCTCGCAAGCATCGAGTCGTTGCCTCGACTGAGCGACTAGCGCCTTTGCCCCTCACAGGCGTTGCCGCGTTGCTTCTTTTCATCTTGCAATTTCATCTTTTTGCTCATCTCAGGTTAGCAAGTTGTGTTATTCCGTTTTCTTTTTCGATTCAACATCTTGGATTTCTTTATAATGTGATTTGGGATTTTTTGGCAAACCCTAGAGTTAGTTCGGGGAAAGGGGGATTTGGGTCGTTTAATTGATGGATGATGATGAGGGAGGGTGAGATGATGTACATGAGGGCCAAGTTCGAGAGGATCGTGGGGTCAAGAGACTGCGAGGCCTTCGACATGATGAATTCATATTGCAATGGAGCCCTCGAGCTTAGTGTCAATCTGCTCAGGGTTTGAAGAGCAAGATGAATGCCATTATCAATTGATGCTGCTCTCTCTGTCTCTCTGAGCTTAGTCCACGGTGAGACTTTTTTGTTTTGGGCATTTTGGGTTCTGGTGCAATAAGGAGTAGGAAGAGATGGGTGATAACAAATTGTAGGAGTTCTCTAGAAAAGAGACATCGGTTTTTAGTAGAATTCAAGAAATGTCGTTCATTTTGCCATTGGTGTTCTTGTTTGGTTGCTTAACTAATAATGTATTATTTGAGGGTTTTCTTGATTCCATAATATGAAGAACCAGCCGTGAATATGGCTTCAGATGTTAGGTTGGCTTGGTTGGACATGGCTAGTTTGTTTCAATATATGTAGAATCTCATATTGGTTTAGACTTCTCCGAAGAGTAGCTCTCTTTTGACAACTTCATTAGCCAAGGGAATCCTTTGAAATGTTGCTATGGTATGTATTAAAATGGCCGAGTTTTGTATGTATATTGGTTTTACATCTTTGTTATTTTCTAGCAGCCATTTAGTTCTTTTGGTTTGTATTTTTCCTTGGAACTAGAGGTATTCTGTAAAAAACTTGTTTAAGCAGCACCTATACTTATTCACCTGAATTCATGTCAGCGGTACAAACTTGTTTAAGCAGCACCTATACTTATTCACCAAATTGATAATAAAGTTATTGCACATTAGTATTTTTTGCTAAATTGTCTTTGAGAATATAACTTATGAAAAATCAATGTATTTCTGTAGACAAACTCTTGAATAATTAACATTGCCTTCAATACGTGGCATCAAAATTGAAAACCAGAAGGGCATATCAATTTTGTTATGATTTATCTTTATTTTTATTTCCTTTCCACTTTTGTATTATGAATACTTATAATGGCTTTGGTCGTGTATGTGTGATGGTCGGGAATTGATGATGGAAATTTGGTTCCTGTTGTTTGCTGCTGTTCGCTGCTGTATTGTTGTTGTTCTCTACCATTCGCTGCTGTATTGCTGCTGTATTACTGCTGTTCACAATAGCTTGCTGCTGTCTACTACTGCTTGCTGTCATTTATTGTTATTCATAGTTGTTTTTGCTGTTGTCTATTGCTGCTTACTGCTTCCTGCAATGTGCTTTCGGTTGGTTCCCAATCTTCCTTAGTTAACTTTAACTAAGAAATCTTATAGCAATTGATAATAACATGTTTATTTTTTTTTATTTTTTGCAGAATGTTTTTAAGTTCAAACATGGCTAGTAGTAATTCAAATATATAACCACCTATCTCTAGCAATGAAGTTGTAAAAGAACCATTATGAATGTATGTTACTAAGTTAGCTAATCATACTGATGCGAGGGGAAATTTGTCCTGGAGATGCAACTTTTGTCAAAAAGATTTTAAGAATTCCTGCATGAGAGTTAAGGGCCATTTGATAATGATAAGTGGAAAATGAATTGGAAAGTGCACAAAAGTAGAAAAAAAAAAAAAAAGATCTTTTGGAGATGGGAAGATTAGAGGAAGATGTCAATACTAAATTAATGAGTATTGCACCTAGAAATGTACCTTTACATCTTTCTAATTTTTCACTTAGCGGTGGTAGTGTGATGCATACCCTTAATCTAGCTTTGAAGAACATTTGTGCCACAAAAAATATGGAGAGCAATTAAATAGTTTATGAGGAATGTAGTTGGATTTCAGATATTGTTAAGAAAGTTATGCAAATCAAACATTTTTATTCAAGATTAACAATATATAATGAGTTTGTTAGCTTGAGTTGCTTTCTATAGCGAATACACATTTTGCTTCGATGATTGTGATGCTTAGGATATTCAAGTTAATAAAAAGTGGTCTTCAAAACATGGTGATTTGTGAAAAATGGAATATCTATTGAGATGATAATCAAGGGAAAGCTAAGTTTGTTAAGGAGAAGATGTTGGATGATTTTTGGTGGGATTTGATTGATTATATACTTTCATTCACGACTCCTATTTATGATATGCTTAGAATTTGTGACACCGATAAGCATTGTCTTCATTTAGTTTATGATATGTGGGGTTTGATGATCGAAAAAGTGAAGAAAGCTATATATGCACATGAAGTGAAGAAGCTAGATGAAAAGTCCACATTTTATGAGGTGGTTTATACAATTCTTGTAGATCATTGGACAAAAAACAACAATCCACTTTATTGCTTGGCACATGCCTTAAATCACAAGTAAGTTCTAAAATTGTATGAGATTATTACTTTAATAGTTATTCTTTCTTTAACATGATAATATAATACTCATCTTATTTATTATTGTTTTCTAATTTTATTTTATTTTATTAAATAAATGTACTATAGTGATCAATGGTTGATGAAGATCCTACTCGAATTTCTGCATACAAGAATAAGGAGATCAACCAAGAAAGACTGAAATGTTTAAGAAATACTTTCATAACTTAGATGAGCGCAACAAGATGAATTTGGAGTATGTATATTTTGCGACTAAAAATAGGGATTTTAGAGATTTTGATTTAATTCAAAATCGATATTCTATGGATCTTAAGGCTTGGTGGATTAATCATGGTGGATGTGCACCGATACTTCAAAGCATAGTCTTAAAGCTTCTTGCACAACCTTCTTCTTCATTAGTGTTGAGAGAAATGATAGTACTTACTCATTTGTGCACTCGGTGAGAAGAAATAAGATGACCTCAAAACGTGTAGAAGATTTGGTTTTTATTCATAGCAATCTTCGTCTTTTATCAAGAAAAAGCCCACAATACGCAGAAGGAGAGACTAAGATGTGGGATATTGGTGGAGATGCATTTGACACATTTGAAGATGTTGGGTGCTTGAAGTTGCAAATCTTTCACTTGATTTGAGATGGATTTGATTTTTTTTTTTTTTTTTTTTTTTTATGTAGATGAATGATTTTTTTGTTATATTTGATGGAATGTTGATTATTTTTTTTTTGCTTATTGTTAAATTTTAAATTTAATAGTGGAATGTGGATTACTTGTTTTTTCCTTCAAGTTTTATGGATTATTACAATGGAATGTAGTTGAATTTGTCAAATTAAAAGAATGAATGATATTAACAAATGTAGGATTAATATTTTTAGTATAGATTAATTCTAGGCTCTTTTTATTATTATTATTTAGTTATTTATGCATTTATATATAAAAATATTTATTTAATATTTAACGTGTCGGAATTCTCTATTTTTTGAGAAATGACGTGTTGGCGTATCGTGTCACGTGTCGCGTGTCCGTGTCAGTCTACATAGGTGGTTAGTGAAGGTTGGTTAGCAACCCTTGTGGCTCTAGATCTATAAAAAATAAAATAAAATAATAATAATAAAGAAAAGAAGAAAACCCATAAAAAATTTTTAAAATATTATTTAAAAAATGTCACGTTAGTGTCGGCTATCTATGTCAGAATTTCTAGGGAAAAATACTAAAAAATCATAAATCTATTGCATTGGTACCAATTCGGTCCTAAACTTTTTAATTGGACTAATTCAGTCATAAACCTTTTAATATCGGTTCAATTCGAGTCCATCCGACCAAATTTTACGGGCTAACGCTGACGTGGCAATTTTTATGATTTTTTTTTCGAATTTTTTATTAATTTTTTTCTTTTTTCTTTTCTTTTATCCCTTCTTCCTCCTTGAACAGTCCTTGCGGCGACTAACGAGCCTCACTGGCCACTGGGCGAGGGTCGCGAAACCCTTGCCGGCGCCAACGAGGGTTGCAGCCCTGGCCTAGCCTCACCTAGGGCCATGGGCGAGGTGGCTTCGCCTAGATCTGGGTGAGGCCAGCCTCGCCCTAGCCTTGCCACGGACGAATGTGGCCTCGCCTGCGGCCGACGAGGCTGGCCTCACCGCGGTCGACGAGGCTGGCCTCACCCAGATTTGGGCGAAGCCACCTTGCTTGTGGCCCCTGGGCGAGGCTAAGTGAGGGCCGCAACCCTCGCTGGCGGCTGGCAAGGCGGTGTGTCCAACGAGCCTCCGGCCTAGAATCCCTCACCTCCACCTAGGCGATGGTCGCGGGCGAGGCTGCCTTCGCCCATAACAAAGGCTAGCCTCGCCCAAATTCGGGTGAAGCTGCCTTGCTGGCAACCCTGGGAGAGGGCTTTGCAGCCCTCGCCAGCCACCGTCGGAACAGTTCAAGGAGGAAGAACGTAGAAAAGAAAAGGAAAAAGAAAAGAAAAAAAAAAAAAAAGAAGAAAAATTCAAAAAAATATGAAAAATTGCCACGTCAGCGTCCGGCCACGGGTTGGCATCCATGTCAGCGTCGATTGGCCAAAATTGGCCGGACGGAATTATCAATGTAAAAATGTTTAGGACTAAATTGGTTCAATTGAAAAGTTTATGACTGAATTAGTACTAATGCAATAGGTTAATGACTTTTTTTGTACTTTTCCCGAATTTCTGGTCAAAATTGGTTGAATGGATTTAATTGACAAGAAATAAAAATGCTTAGGTTTCAATTGGTAAAATTAAAAGATTTATGACTAAATTGGTAAAAATGTAAAAGATTTAAGATTGTTTAGATAATTTTCTCTAGAACTTTGTTGGGCCTCTTTTTGAGCCGATATGCGTCTGTACTTGGTCCTTTGGAGGACATTTTAAGTCCAAAATTGTTGGTCGAAGTACAATTTTCCTTAGCCTCAAAATAACCCCTAATCTAGGTTTCGGTTTGGGCTTTCTAAGCCTGGGTTGGACAGAAGTTTAGACCCTAAAGGTTGGCCTTATTGTGTTATGTGGGCCCATTTTAAGCCCAATGGTTGTTTTTCCTCTGGGCCTCATCATGGGCCTTTCTAGCGTAGTTTGGAAAAAAATTTGGGCAGTGAAGCTGGGTGTGGGCCCAATCCCCGAACTGGATTGGGCAGATTTGGGCTTGTAATTGGGCATCTTCGTGCCCATTTTAGCCCAAAATGTTCAACAAAAGGTCAAGTTTTTGCTCGGCCTTAATCTAGGTCTAGATTTGGGCTTTTCTTGGGCAAGTAGGACCTTTGTTGGGCTGAATGTTCAAGCTTTTATGGAGTGCTATTTGGGCCATTGGTTAGGTTAATCGATTCTAAACCAACATTGATCTTTTGGGCCCACGATTGGGCCGTAGCCGGCTACGATTCCAAACTTAGTGGGAAACTGTGCATTATCAGAAGCAACATGAGCATTTTCGCCGTCGATATTTCGAAAATTAATGGTGGCAATGGTGCAACTGCTGAACATTTGTGAGAAACTATAGCAGGAACAAGCCAATTAAGGACTATGGTCACTAGTCTAAACTTAGTCCATGGTTATGTATTTTCAGAAATTTCTTGCCTCGGCATTATATGTTGTGAAATGGTTTGACTTGATTGTCAAAAGCAGTCTGGAGCCGCTTGTGTATATGGTTCTTGGAGTGCATTCTAGAGAATCTTCACCCTCTCGCATGTCAGTGGAATATGCAACAAAGCCTTAAAAGTCTCAAAACAACATTGCACCTGCTTGCTCTCTTGGCCTTTGTGTGACATTCGGAAAATTCTATATTAATTAATACGTAGGATTTTTATTGCAATTGATGTTAGGTGTTAGGAATTTTATATAGTCGATCAATGGGACTGCTATGTGTAAGCGATGGGTTATAAATTTAAAAAGTTAATTATTTACCTATGTTCGGAAGGTTTTGCTAAATGTTTTGACAAGCTCAAAATATTGTTAGGATTTATCAATATTTAGAATAGACAATAGTTTTCTTATTTATGTACCGATTTCCTTGAGTCTTTAGTATTTCAACCGAAAAAAGGGTATTTTTAAAAGTTATTCTTTTAACTCATTCCATCGGCAAGTCTCACTTTCAAATCTCTAGCTTTTTCTTCTTCGGCAAGTGAGACTTTGAACTTTAAACTTTTAGTTTCATTTCCATCACCAAGTTGAGACTTTAAATATAACCTTGTTGATGTCATGCCTACTTCATTTATGTTAACCTCTACTTCATTAATGCAAGGCATAACTTACTTCCTTACTTGGCCAAAGGAGATGAATCCTTTATAAATATCTCATCTTAATTTATGAGATTGTGCAGCATGCATAAATTGTTTACTTAGGGGCCACATCATGAAATTCTATTGGAACATTTACCCTATCTACTCTTTGAATAAATGATTTCACCTTATGAGCATTAAATTCTTTAACCATGGCTAATTCATCTTCTCTTTCGCTCTTTGTTATGGCTGTATATGAAACTTAAGAGGAAGAGATTCCAAGATAAGGCCCACTTCTTTATTTCAAAAATCACTCTACATTTCTCTTTCAACTTTCACCTTGAATTCCAAGAGTAAAAGCAAAAGATCACACGTGCAGATTCCATTAAAGTCTCGATTCATTATTGGGTTTGGACGAGATAACCATTAAATTTCTAACTACTTTCCTTAAAGGAGTTTTGTCGTTTTTGAAATTAGAATTATTGATTCTCTATTTTGTTCATTTTTCATTGAAAGAAGTTAAAACTTTGGTCTTTTTGTGCAAGTTATTTAAGATAAATGAAAACGCTAGGCGTTAACTTAGGCTGTCCCAATGAATAACTTGGTTGCTTGATGGATGTTTACTTTAAGTGATTTTTATGAACATGTGTGAACAAGTGTGGTGATAACATGTTGGATTCTTCATTTATGTGAATCTTCATGATGATATGTTGTTTACGTTGATGATTTTATTTATTTTAATAAGAAGCATCAATTAAATCATTGGGGATTGATGGTGATTTGGTGAAGATAGTGTTTAAAAAAAAAAAAAAAAAAAGCTTACCTAATAAGGTAGCACTGATTGCTGCTTACTGAATATGATAGTTACCAATTACCAACTTCAGCAACTCACCAAAAATGAAAGTATTAATTACCAATTACCGATGATGGCATATATCAAATATGGCAGTACCGATTACCGATTATGGCAAGTTACTAAATATGGCAGTTACTAAATTGGGAAAGCTATTTATAATAAAACAAAAATAATATAAAAAAAAAGTTCTTTTCTTTTCTCATGCTTTCTATTTTATGGATATTTTAGTTCTTCATGTTTTTAGCATCATTATTTAATAAATACATATCCATTATATTTAAGGAAAGTATGCACAGAATGTTGATGTTGAATATATTCAATGATGATGATTATGTGAAATGAAACTTTGCATAAATGTTGATGTGGAACATATTCAATCGATGATGATTAAGTGAAATGATGTGCTACATTGAATGTTGATGTTGATTGTCTTCATGTGTATTAATTTTGTATGATAACTCTGAAAATTGAAAAAGAAAAGTTCGTCGTTCACAAGAGGGTAGCAACATTGCCTCGTGTGTCGAGATACCTTGCATTTTAAAGGAAAAGCAAAATAAAAATAAAAATTATAGATGAGTATGGCGGGATTCTCTATAGGTGCGTTATAGGATGCTTCAAAGTTAAGATGTTCCGTGTGTTGGGATGTCTTGGGAGTGCTCGTTACAACAATCTCTTGATGATGACATCTCCGATGGTGACGACCTTGACGTAGAAGCCGATTTCTTCTCATCCTCCGCCTCCTCCTCCTTCCTCTACACTCCTCTATTCGCGCTCGCTTCCGTCATGAGACCAATTGGTGGCCATCAGATTGTTCAGTGTGTAGCGAGCAAGAATCAAACTTTGATCTCGAAACTAGCATTGGCAGATAGTGAAGCGTAGATGAACAATTGCTCGTTGCATGTTCATATCGGACCTCATTGTGGCGTGATCGTCACCATCACCAAATCTGCAATTAGATCGTGACTAGGACCATAGAAAAAAAAAAAAAAAAAACCAATCATAGATAATCATTCATCCCTATCAGCAAACCTCACCTATGATTGCAACATGCATGCTAATGTCACAGGTCGATAGTTTCCTTGGCTGTGGATTAACTTGTGCAACGCCTGGCAAATGGAATTCATTAGGTCAGCCTTCATTCTATAGTTGTTCCAATGAACAATACGGCATATAGTTCTTTTCATACGAGATCATACCACATCCCTAGCTTGGCTTGGGCGTCTAATCCATCGAGCGAGACAACAGCCATCTTTAGGCTCAACAATTGGTTTCGGCCTGCAATGGCCTCATCAGGAGAGCGGCATCAGCTCTCGACCAGTTTGTGCACGGGAGGCCAACCCCGCCTTTAGAGCTCCTAAGTAATATTATTAATCTATCCTAGAACTCCTAGCATCAACCGTTCTAATGCCACTCCCACGGGCTAATTGTGTTCATCTTCTCTGCGCCCTCGCTCTTCACTCGATAACCCCAAAATTCACTCCTAAGGGTTCACGGGTACGGGAGAATCACGGACCGTGTCAAACTCCCCCACCCAATTCCGCAACGCCCTCGTTGCAGGCTGTTCTGTCGCTTCCTTGCGTTTCCCTAACCATCAGTGCCACTTCCTAGGACTTACATAGATGGCAACGCTCGCCTAACAAAACAAGTCACATCACTCCATTGCTTGCTTCCCTCGATCAAAGTTGTTCGCTAATCTCCAGTCACTTGTACTCCTTGACAAGTGTGGCACCCCTAGCCAACTGCACCCCTATGGCAACACATTCTTTCGCCTACTAAGCTCCTCTTGATCTCTGCAAGCCAACAGAGGGTCCCCTCAGTGGAAACGTGATTGCAGACCTTTTCTTAAGATTCGCCCATTGATCTAGGAACGTTATCCCCATTCAACGAGCAATTCGGTTCCTTCCTATGCCCCCATTGCCATCCCAAAAGCTAGACGAGAGCCGCACATTGTTCGAGCCCCTTTGGCCCCGGCGATCACTCTTCGCCCTCGTAGGACCGGGAAGACCACAGGCTTTTCCCGAATCACCTACCTACTAAAGGGATCCCCGCTTTGATACCTTTTGTCACGGGTCGATAGTTTCCTTGGCTGCGGATTAACCCATGCGGCGCCTGGCGAACGGAATTCACTAGGCCAACCTTTCTTCTATAGTTGTTCCAATGAACAATACGACATATAGCTCTTTTCATTTGAGATCGTACCACACCCAACTTGGCTTGGGCGTCTAGTCCATCGAGCGAGACAGCAGCCCTCTTTAGGCTCAACAACTAGTTTCGGCCTGCCATGGCCTTATCAGGAAAGTTGCATTAGCTCCCGACCAGTTTGTGCACAGGAGGCTAACCCCGCCTTCAGAGCTCCTAAGTAATATTATCCTTCTATCCTAGAACTCCTAGCACCAACCGTTCTGACGCCACTCTCACAGACCAATTGTGTTCATCCTCTCTGTGCCCTCGCTCTTCACTCGATAACCCCAAACTTCACTCCCAAGGGTTCACGGGTACAGGAGAATCACGGACCATGTCACTAACATGGAATTGTCGATACATTCTACTTATTATCACACTACGTCCGATGAATAGAACTCACATGGGTTTGTGATGCCGCCGGACATAGTCTCCACGATAATTATTATTTTTTCCTTTTTTAGTTTGTTTGCTTCTTATTAACATTTCAAAGTTTCAAGTGTTTCTCATTTGCAAACAAAAAATAAAGATATGTCCGTCATAAAATTTAGATTAGCGAAAAACTTATTCTAACCTGCTGTAGTTGCGGAAGCAAAATGGGTTGACTAAACTATGATGAGATCAACGGTTCATATTCCATCTGAAAAATACATATTTATTTAGAATAAAGATTGGCATATAATACTCGGCGTTAGGTCAATATTATTTGACGATAACAAACTCCACAACCCTACAACAATAACATTTAATATTTTCGGGATAGAATGCATAAATTGGCTCACCGGAAGAATAAATATCACTGTGATTTATATGATAATCGCAATCCTGACTGTTTCATACGTGAAATTCTTTTTATTATTTAGGTGTAATACCAAAATTGGTATAGCATGGGTTGTTGCAGCGAATATTATTGAGATCCACATTATTAGGATCGCGAATCTTGTGAGCAGTTGCTATTTAAGGAGATGCTTCTTATCTAGATTAAAATTACAGTAAGTGACATGATGAATGAAACGGTGTTACATGTTATAAAATATTTATATTTGTCGGGATGTTTAATGACCATTATGATCGTACCTGCAGTATAAGCTATATAATATTTTCTGGTTTTTGAATCTTCTTGCGCGAAACCTCTTGGTAAACTCATGGTTACCTGAAAGGCCATCGCGGCTAATAAAACAGCCACGGCCATCACCGATGTGTGCATCTCCCTGTCATTTTTCTCCGATGAACTCCCCCTCCCTCTCATTTTCTCCCATGAACTCTCATTTTCTCTTATGAACTCCCTCTAGTAGGCTAGGTTGGGATGGGCAAGTGCTTACGCTTTCTTGTTTGTCTTTTCTCTCCTCCGCTCATGTTGCCTTTTAAATAAATTCATCTCTCTGCTTATTTTACTTTCTAGTTAGTCTAATTTGAGAAAATTCATTTCTCCTCCACTCATTTTACTTTCTTGTTTAGTAGTTGATGGGGAGACGTTGGGGAAGATAGGCTAAGGAGTCCGATTCAAAATCCGTGTCGTCAACAGCAGAGATTGGCCGGTAATACTCCGCAAATTCATTGAGATTCAAGTTTGTGTCGCTTCCGTGGTCGTTCTTAGCAAATGGAGAGATAATGAATGGAGAACTAAAATTAGGGAAAGAGAAACCAAGGGAGGGAAGAATAAGAGAGTTGAAGTGGAAAACTTATTCAAATTGGCCGTAGTTGCGAAAGCAAAGAGGGGGAGACTAAAATATGACGAGATCAACGGTTCATATTCCATTTGAATAATACGTATTTATTCAAAATAAAGATTTAGGTGTAGTGTTCAGCGTTAGACCAATATAATTTGACGGTAATAGAATTCATAACCCGACATTCGTACCATTTTATAATCCCTAGATAGAATGCATAAATTGGCTCACAAGAAGAATAAATATTGCTACGATCCATACCATAATTGTGATCCTGACTCTTTCATACATGGGATTCTTTTTATCATTTGAGGTCAATACCAAACTTGCTATGGCATAGGTTGCCGCTACATTAATGTGGATTACATTAATTGATATTGTAATTTACTGTTTAACGTTTACCGTTTTACGGGGATTGGTCTAAGGTGAGATAGAAGGTTTTTAATTAGTCTAATATGTCAACATTTAGTGTGGCGAGTTGAGCTGGCCCGTAATGAGAGGGCTTTAAACTCTATAAATAGTCTTAAAAGTCTCTCCTCTAACCCTAATTCTCACACGTATCCTCACCTAAGGGCGTTTACCTAACGCTAAACGTGAGGAGGGCCGCCTCATTGAGCCAGGTGATACGGAGGGCGATAGGAGAATGACTTATGCGTGGATCCCCTTGATATGTGGGAAATCCCTTTTCTGCTTCCGCTTTATATTTGATGGATCCAAAAACAAGTGCGTTAATCTTCCTACTCAATTATGCATGTTCTTGTTCTGGTTATGGAGATCTTGGGGCTGCGCAATTTGCATCCTACATGTGGTATCAGAGCCTCCATAACCCTAGAACTCGAACGCATAAGTTTTTTGCCCTAATTTGTGATTTTCGAGATTTTTTTGTTCAATAAAAATAAAATTAAATCATAAATTCGGATTGGGCTCGACGAGACGAGAAGATCCGTGGGCGGTGCGTCGGCTGGAGGCCGCACGCGCCCCACGCGCGGCCACGCGCCGCCGGGGCGTCGGAGACGCGCCCACGCGCGCTCACGCGCGCCCCCGGCTCGCGCGTGCGGCGCACGCGCGAGGCTGCTAACGTCATCGTGACGTCGGCGATCGACCCGACCGACGACCGTTGACCTTGACCCGACCCGACCGTTGACCTTTTGACCCGACCCGGAGTTGACCGTTGACCCGACCCGGTCAACGGTTGACCGGTCTGGTCAGCCGGTCGGACCGTGAATCGGTCGAACCGGGAACCGGTCGGACCGGTCCCGACCGGACCGGTTTTGACCGGTCAGATCGCCCGCGCGTGGGCTCCACGCGCCGCGCACTCGGGAGGCTTGTGCGGGCGCGTGAGGCTCCGATCCGCACGTGGTTAGCGGCGTTGGACTCGTATCTTCATCCTCTATCTTGTGGTATATTTATTTTATATTTTTGATGATTTTATGGATGTGAAAATACATACAAAGCCCTAAATACGCGTATTTTTAGTGTATTTTGCGTATTTTTATTGTATTTTTCTGTGATTTTCGAAATACAAGTGTTGGGTTACCGATATGTTATCACATGAACATTATAATGGTTTGATTCATTAATAAAATTAATTTTTATTGTGAATTGAAGTTGGCTTAATGAGATACAACCATTATGTGATAGTATTTGAAGTATGTATTGAGGTAATGAGACACACTAAATTTTATGAAACTTTTGTTACTCATGCATACTCCTTTACATGCTAGTAACCTTTGCATGATTGACGTTTTAAGAACCCGTGACCATGATTGTACTAATTAACACATTTGTTGAATGTGGGTAATGCATGTCAGTTAAGTCATTGCATATTGTACCTAAACTCATCTGGTCCTTTGGTTAATGTCCATTAAGTTGAATATTTTTTATAATTAAGGAGTATGACAACCTTTACACAGAGCAATAGTATATATTGTTAAAGTTTAGATATTTGGTTCTCTGGTTTGACTCAATTAATAGGTCATTGGTTGATAACAATGAAAATTTTGTTACTTAAAAAAGGTTGGCTAATATATTAGCTGTTGGCCTTGGAGTCATGTTTTGCCTTATGAAATTCATGAGCAATAGTGGATTAGCTATCAAGCTTGTCGATCTGAGGTATCTTGTATTGCTATTGATGTTAACTTGTGATAGATCCTCTGAATCTACTATCTTCTTTATGTTGTTATAGTAATATGTTATCTGGGTGTACAAGAGATGTTTTCTTCTATGTTATGTGAAGTTTCTTTGTGTTTGTGTTGTGATCGTTGATCTCATTGGAATGTCTTTCGGGTTCGCTATATATTTATATATGTATAATAAAGATTTTATTAATGAACAAAGCAATGTAATTAGCATGATATGTGATTTTAGTGATTTTGCCCCTATCACTAAAGTTAAAATCACATATATATGGTGTATGTGAGGAGTAAATTTTATATCCCTAGTATGAGAGAATTTCAAGGATTCAATTGAGTAATGACCGCCAAAGTGGCACGCTTGATTGGGTTTGAGAAATTTCGGTCTCGTATGATGATTGGGATGTCTCCTGGTCTAATGCGTAGTCATACTCCCAAAGGAGGTGATTGTGTATTAGTCCATGGAGGGAAACATGATAGTGTGGTGGAGGAGTGACTGATTCTAGTGATTCATATGCCCAAAGGTGATGAATTCATGAAGAATTGGAATATATTCTCATAATCGCTATCATGTGGGGAGTGTACAACTGCATGTCATGTATTCTACCCAAAGGTGATTATATGATTATGCATGTAACTCTCTGGATGTGTACTTGTACGTCAAGTTACACGGTGCTCACATGATGCTAATTATATACATTGCTTGTTTTTCAGTCACCTTTTCTGTAATTAATAACTCCACTTTTATTGAAATTTTTACTGCTTCAAATTTTAAGTTATGGACATATGATTTGTTGCTTGAGAATGCAATAGAATTTGCTTACTGTCCATGAAGCGTTCCATTCTGAAACACTAGAAAAGAGGTTTGGCTGCGGACTACACTGCTATAATATGATGGAAGCCTTAGTTGCTTGAAATTATGTTTTGTATAATATTGAAATTAAGACATATCTGCAAAAATTATGTTTAAGTCCTAATGACATATACATCTCGTATATGGTTAAAAGGTTGTTTCCAAAAGTTTTTTTTTTTTTATTTAAGGAAAATGACCGAGATAAAGAATAAACTGGTTAAAATTAGTCTTGAAGGTTGTCAGGCCTAATTGCAGCAGTAAGTATTTTGGCAAGTATGACAATACTGAATTGCTTAAAGAGTCATTTGTCAAATACTTGGTAAATTCTGGGGTGGTAATTTAATTACTATGCCTGAAAATCCTGACAAAAAGATTTGCCAAAAGGCATAATTGCACCATAATTAACATGGTAATAAGTAAGACTAATTTATCGGTCTACTTGTGTGTTGATATTTTGAAAGTAATTTTTCACATACAAAACGTATTTCTTATCAAAGTTGTTTCATAAACTTCTTTTGAGTTATGGACTGGACGTAAATTGATTGAATCATATTAAATTTAGAGGTGAGGTTATCTAATTCAATATTAAGTACGTTGGAATTTAGATCCACTCGGAATTATTTTGTATCTTATCCAGATTGTTAAAAGGGGTATTAATTTTATGACCCTAAAGAAGATAAAATAATTATGGAATCTCCTGTACCATAGACTAAACTTGTTGAGGTTTAAGGTACTATTCTTGATATAGTTTATAATGAAATTTCTTAAACCTCTCAAGTGTAGAATGAAGTGGTTGCAGCTTTATTAAGGAGATTTGTTAGGGAAAGACAATTAGTTATACCATCAGACTATATAGTCTATTTGTGAGAGCATGATTACAATATCCATTACATGGTTGTTTTAGCAACTTATATAAATGTCGTTTCTTGTTCTTAATTAAGTATGTGATTAGATGCCATTAAAAAAAAAGGATAATAATTTTTTTACTCTGAAAGAGGGGTGGATAGTTAGTGAAGAAATAATTATTTCTTTATAGATTCTTTCAGAGTGAACGTGGCATTGATAGTTTATTTTTTGTATGGAGTTACGCCAAATAGATACAAAATCTATATAGTGCAATCGAAAGATTTTGTAGCAAATTCAAGTAAACTTGTGTATAGACTGAAAAGTCTTAATTCATGGTCTTAAACAAGTTTCCAGACAATATTATTAAAAGTTTCATAGTGTTGTTATTTTGTTCAATTGGGAACAAAGTAATTCAATATACTGCAAGGTCGGTGGGAGGAAATTTATTTTTCTCATACTCTATATACATGATATTTTGTTTACAAGTAATGACCTTGAGGCATCTTTTATCCTTTGTACTAAGGTATGTAAGAATTGTTTTTGCCATATTATATTAGATTTTCTCGAAGGACATTTGCTGATTGTATATTGGAAATATTCAATATACATCATTGCAAGCCAGGAATTGCTCCTGTTGTTAAGGGTGATGAACTGAATCTATCACATTGTCCTTATTTAGATATTGAGAAAATCTAATTAAAGAGTGTACCTTGTGTCAGTGCATTTAAAAGCATAATATATGCTCAAATTTGCACTAGACTAAATATCGTCTTTGTGACGGGACTTCTAGGCAGACATTAATCAAATTCAGAACGCGATTATTGCGTTGCTGCCAAGAAGGTTTTAAGGTACTTAAAGAGGATAAGTGATTATATGTTAATATGTGGATATATTCAATTCTTGCAGTTAGTAGGGTATTTAGATGTAAACTTTGCTAGCTATTATGATGACATGAGATTAATAACAGAATACATATTTATGTTAGCATGAAGTGCAGTAAATAAAGTTCTATGTCTACTATGTAAGTAGAGTTTGTAACATTCTTTTAGACTGTTACTTGGGCTATTAGGCTCCGGAACCTCATGAAGGAGTTGACTGTTTTAAATTTTATGGATTGACCCATACGGTTGTATTGAGACAATAATTTTGTTGTATTTTTATTAACAATGGAGGTCTCAATAGGTCTAAATATATGGCAGTCAAATTATTTGACTATAAAGAAATGATACAGAAAAGTGACGTTTTGATATAACATATTTCCATAGATGATATGGTAGTAGATCCACTAACTAAAGGTCTACGCCCATGTATATTTTAAGTGACATGTTATTAGCATGGGCCTAGGAGCATCATGAGATGCTATTGTTTAGTGGGAGCTATTTTGGCTTTACTCTGATAAAGGTTTCATCTGTGTTCGTTACATTTGGTAACGATTTGATATGTATCAACTTTTGCATTCAATAAAGTATTTTTGAATGTGTTGTTATTACGTTGAATACATATTGATAAAGTCTCAAGGTATTGTATAAACCTTGAGTGAAGGCTAGGGGCATTCGGTTATTAGCCTTGTCCATATGTCTTGTTATACATAAAGAATGGTTAACCATAAGGACAAGACATATGTGGGTTCATGGAACCATAAATGCATTCTCTAGTGGCACAAGTTTTTTGTGACGCTTAAGGTAAGAGAATGGTGGCCCGACAAATGAGATCTCTCTATGAGAGATGTTATCCATTTGACACACTACCATATTGGATCCATATCAATAGAGTTGAGAACACTCGTGACCATGGAAGGCTCGTGTGTATACATGCGATTACCGCCATGATTCGGTGTTTGAGACTTTATGGGATAGGATTGACTATTAAGAATTATCTCTAGACCAATGTGCGCACATACTGATACGATTTCAATTAATATAGTCCAAGTGGGAGAATGTAAGAGTTTTCCTAATGTGGACTACATTAATTGATATTGTAATTTACCGTTTAACGTTTACCGTTTTACGGGGATTGGTCTAAGGTGAGATAGAAGGTTTTCTTAATTAGTCTAATATAAAATTTGGCTAGTGTGGGCCGAGTTGATTTTTGGCAGTAATGAGAGGGCCTAGCTGGAAACTCTATAAATAGTCTTAAAGTCTCTCCTCTAACCCTAATTCTCACACGTATCCTCACCTAATGGGCGTTTACCTAACGCTAAACGTGAGGAGGGCCGCCTCATTGAGCCAGTGATACGGAGGGCAATAGAGGAGAAGGACTTTATGCGTGGATCCCCTTGATATGTGGGAAATCCCTTTTCTGCTTCCGCTTTATATTTGATGGATCCAAAAACAGGTGCGTTAATCTTCCTACTCAATTATGCATGTTCTTGTTCTGGTTATGGAGATCTTGGGGCTGCGCAATTTGCATCCTACAGCTATGGCATAGGTTGCCGCTACAAATATTATTGCGATCCACATTACTAGGATCACAAATTTGTGAATAGTCATCATTTTAAGGAGACGCCACTTATCCTAATTAAAATCATGGTAAGTGACGTGATGAATAAAGCGGTGTTACATGTTATAAAATATTTATATTCGTCAGGATGTTTAATAACCATTATGGCCGTACCTGTGGTATAAGGTATATAATGTTTTCTAGTTTCTAAATCTTCTTGCGCAAAATCTCTTGGTGGCCTCGTGACTACCTGAAAGACCATTGTGGCCAATTAAACTGCCATGACCATCACCGATTCATACATCTCCCTCTCATTTTCTCCCATGAACTCCTAGTAGGCCAGGTTGGGATGGGCAAGTGCTTATGCTTTCTTGTTTGTCTTTCGTCTCCTCCGCTCATGTTGCCTTCTAAAGAAATTCATCTCTTCGCTTATTTTGCTTTCTTGTTAGTCTAATTTGAGAAAACTTATCTCACCTCCGCTCATTTTGTTTTCTTGTTTAGTAGCCGCTAGGGAGACGCTTGGGAAGATTGATTGAGGAATTCGATTCGAACTTCGTATTGTCGACAACAAAGATCAGGTGTAATACTTCGCGGATTCATTGGGATTCGAGTCCGTTTTGCTTCCATGGCCATTCTCTACAAATGGAGAGATGATAAATGAGGAACTTAATTTAGGAAAAGAGAAATGCAGTGAGGGAAGAATAAGAGAGTTAGTTTAGCAAAAAACTTATTCTAGCTGGTTGTAGTTGCGGAAGCAAAGAGGAGGAGACCAAAATATGATAAGATCAACGGTTCATATTTTATCTGAATAATACATATTTATCAAAATAAAGCTTAACGTACAATACTTGGTCTTAGGCCAGTATAATCTGACAGTAACAATCCATAACATTTTATAATCTCAGGATAAAACGCATAAAATTGACTTTCCATAAGAATAATTATTGTTATGATTCACACGATAATTGCGATCCCGACTTTTCATATGTGGAATTCTTTTTATCATTCAAGGTTAATACCAAAATTGGTATGGCATAGGTCATTGCGGCAGATCACGAATTTTGTGAATAGTCGCCATTTTAAGGAGATGTCGCTTATCCCAAAGTAAGTGATGTGATGAATAAAACAGTGTTACATGTTATAAAATATTTATATTCATCGGGATGTTTAATGGCCATTGTGGTCATACCTGCTATATAAGCAATGTAATGTTTTCTGATTTCTGAATTTTTCTACGCGAAACCTCCCGATAGACTCATGGCTGCTTGAAAGGCCATCATGGCCAATAAAACAATCACAATTATCACCTATGCATGCAACTCCTCTCATTTTCTATTATGAACTCCCTCTAGGAGGCCAACTTGGGATGGGCGAGTGCTTATGCTTTCTTGTTTGTCTTCTCTCCTCCGCTCATGTTGCCTTTTACAGAAAGTCATCTCTCCTCTGCTCATATTGTTTTCTTGTTTAGTAGCCATTGAGGAGACGCTGGGGAAGATTGGCCGAGGAGTCCAATTCGAAATCGGCGTCTTCGACAGTAGAGATCAACCAGTAATACTCCACGGATTCATTGGGATTCGAGCCCGTGTCGCTTCCATGGCTGTTCTTTGTAAATGGAGAGTTGATGAATGGAGAGCTAAAATAAGGAAAAGAGAAACCAAGGAGGGAAGAATAAGAGAAACCAATGGGCTGGGCTAAGGGGCCCAAGCTTCACCTTAACAAAAAATGGTTGCAAATTTTGCAATGGTCCATAATCACAGAGATATACATGAGAAAATGAAAGGAAAATTTCACATAAGAGCTTGAATTGTCATCATTTTCTTCGATAAGGATATGAAATAGATTTCATTTTAAATAGGAGCCTAAAGTGACTCTATCTATTTTAAATAAAGGCCTAATTTTTCGACTAATTAAAGGCATTCTAGCCATTTATCTTTTTTTGAATTTTTCCCTTTCTTCTTTCCTTTTTCTGGTTTTTCTTTCTTCTTCATCAATGGCCGATCGTCGGTGATGCCGGAAAGAGCTAGGCAAAGGTCACCTTTGCCCGATCTGGCGAGTACAACCCTTGTCGGCCACTAGAAAGGTACGACCTCGCCTCCAAGGGGGTCAAGGCTACCCTTGCCCAAATTTGGCAGACAGCCTCGCTTAGGCAAGGCAAGGTGACCCTCCTTTGGGGGAGGCCACCCTTGTGGCCATCAGCGAGGTCAGCCCTTGCCCTAGGGGAAGCCGCCTTTGCCGGGGCCGCCAAAGGTCGCCTTAGCCAGATCTAACGAGGGTGGCCTTGCTCACAGTCGTTGAGGGTGGCCAAGCTCTCACTCACGGCCAATGGCCCTTGCCAACCCCCCAAAAAAAAAAAAAAAAGAAGAAAAGAATAAAAAATAATTTAAAATTAAAATTATAACAGAACGAAAATACCCTTGACCGGTCTAAATATTTAGCCGGTCGATGACCAAAGAGGTCAAGCCCTTATTTAACATAAAGTCCACTTTTGGTCTTTATTTGAGAAAACGATGGCACTTTTAAGTCATTATTTAAAATTTTCCCTAAAATGAAACATGCGAAATAGGATCTCCCTTCAGCAGTTATAATAATTGTATAGAGTTGTTGACTCCCACATTCCACAAAATTAGAGTACATCGGAAAATCTAATTGACGAAGCTTCTCATTGTGAAGCTTTCACCAACTGAAAAAATGATGCTAAGCCAAAAGAAAATCAAAGATAAGAGTGAACTGCACTTGGGTGGCTATACTGCAATGACCATCTAAATGGATTGGGCAACCTGATCATCAATATGATATTTAAATGGACTCTGAATAAATGTAATCAGACATCAGCATGAAGAGACCTATGGGATGGATTAGACCTAAAAGTAGAGAGACCTTCTAAAGCAGCAGCAGCAGCGACAAAAAGATTTGCCCAAGGAATTCAAACAGATTCACCGGGTTAGAAGCCGATTTTTATGCGCCTCTACTTTTGTAAGTTAAGAAGTCAAAGGTTCAATCAAAAGCTTCCTCACTGTTCACAGCATGCCACTTCAGGAAGCCATCCACAAGTGCATCTCTCATCCATGGATACCGACAACTCTCAACAGCTTCGGGAATAGTCAACCAGCTCCTCTCTCGGATACTTTGCTCTGGCCATGATTCAAGCTCCTCCCTTACAAACAATGCAAACATTGCTGCCTTACATAAACCTTCAGGACAAAACTCGTCTTGGTGAGTTTTACTCTTGAAGTCATAATGCCCTAAAAGATCCTGAAAACAACAGAAAGACTTGGTTGCACAATCTAAGAAAGATCATGAATATGTATCCCCTTTTCATTTGTAAAAAGAGACGATTCAGAGCACAAAACAAACACACAGCAGCTGGCTAGAAGTGCTTAACCTATAATGAAGTCCATTTGCAACAGATGTATGTGCACATCCATTTGCAAAGAGAAATCCACAGAACCAAAGATGCACAGGAGCAGAGTGAAGTGCCCCGCACCTACATGCTACCACATGGCCTCAAAGAGGTACTTCTCATCGAAACAGCATGACCACTGCATGCATGCATATGTGCGTGTGTGTGTGTGTCTGTGTGTGTGAGAGAGAGAGAGAGAGATGATAACTTTCATTGTTGTAATGGTCATTTATTTCGCACATTCACATACACCACAAAATTCGGCTTAAAAAAGAGCAAGAACACTCCTTTTCCCCATCCAGGACAAGAAGAGTATGTGCAGTTGAGGATGACAACATCCACTGTGCACAATACGAAATTTATTCATTCTATTTTTTCAATAACTGCCTTGCAACAGTCATTGTTATCATCGTAATAAAATAACGTGGAACAGACAACAAATATGTAGTGAAATTATCTCAAGCTACAGTTAAAAGTCCAATATGAGTGACCTCGACCTATTCTGCTACACATCTTACCAATGCAAAATGAGAAAAAAAAAAAAAATCCAAAAAGTCACATAATCTTCAGGTAACTATTAGAATCACAAAGTTGGTTTTCATGCAAAATCTTATAAAAGAAATAATGAACCAAAGATAAGAAAGATCAACAGAGTTCATAGAATTTAATACCTTCAAATCTCCTTTCACACCAGCTTCTTCAATTGCTTCCCTCACAGCAGCTGCCTCTACAGTTTCATCGTTCTCCCAGCCTCCCTTAAAAAATAAGAAAAGCTCATGAAAAAGAGCGAAAATCCAACACAAGTGAACAGGTGATGGAGCTTCGCAGGATGATGTTAAAACATATTTATTTTCATAAAGCAATAACTCACAATCCAACAGAGCTTCCATCAATTCACAACTCACGAGTAAATGAGAGCTATAATGACTTATGGTGCAAGAATTCCAATAACCAAAGAGAATTAAAGAACATGACTTCCCAGAAAACAGTATGCATGTTCAAGCTATGTTCTCCGTCTCCAGGCCTGAAAGCCCCAAACTACATATAAGTAACCTGGAGTCACTATGTAAATTGCAAGTGTTTATCCCCAAAATCATAAAGCAATTAAGGAATGAGCTGAAATCTAAGTAAATCTGTGACATGCTTGCAGACAAGTCCATTGCCCCCAAACCGAGATGAAATCAAGTGACACAACCCATGTCCAGTCTTTTCCAAATGAACTTCGGTTTTTTCACTAAAAGATGTTATTGTGGATCCACAATTCATGGCTTATGAAAAAACAATCAAATAATCCAAGAATGGGATTATTTATCTCATTAAGGTGTGAGAAGTTCGTTGCTTAAGACGTAACTCCATTTATGGAGTGGAGCAACAATAGTTCGTTCTAAGTAATTCAAAACAAGGTGTTTGCGTTCAAATGGCTTATCACAAATATTGGGCATGCACTCAAGAACGTCACACCAGTCGTGGTACATAAAGCTATAAGTCAGAATCAACAGCATGCCCATCAAATTCATCATAATACTAGTCACATAAGGTGATAGAAATGTGCATTTCCAGAATGGACTAGGAAGTCAATAAGTGATCTGTTCAGCAAATTCCATGATTTGTGCAACTGAAGTTCTGGAGACATACATCAAACCAGATATTAACCGGAAGGAACAACTTAAAGTAACTATGTACAACAGTAGAAGTGCTTTTCCTTGCAATAAATAGCACACTTGTGTACCTCTTGAGTAGTCCATACACATTAACAGTACGTACCAACAGAAACAAAAGAAGATGAGACTATGTATTGTTTTCAATTTGGTTTACATCAGGTGCAGCAAAGAAATTGGAGAAGAAAAAATTTAAATACTTTGGTGGGATGACCATAGTCAGTTCAGCGTGAGCTTAGCCATTAATGAAGCCAGAAGGCTTTAAGGTGTGTTTAGCCGTGTCTCCCAACTTATTGTGTCAAACAAATAAAACCTGTTCTTTTGAATGAGAAAATGTGGTCAGCAATATTCTCAGCTCCTCACTTGGAATGTTACACAACAAAAGCATCTACACAACCGACGACTGAACATTTTCTATCCAATACAAAGCTCTAGATACCCTTATCAGGATCAATACACAAGACCATTGTATTCAGAAAAGAGTATAATTAGCAGTATACCTTTGGAAACAGAAGACCTGATCCACTAGTTGAATTGATCATGAGCACCTCAACAATCTTTTCATCGGTGTCACTGGTACAGTCTATAGATTTTCTATATCTATAAGGAATACACCTGGAAAAGGAAGCCACTGAGTTAGTTATCCCTTCAGACTGATGCACCCATAAAATAGGAAAAATCAAAGAGGAATCTCCTCTACGTTTTCTTTTCTTCCTAAACAAAACACTACAGAAAAATGAAGGGCGGTCATCCTAGAATTAACGGACATGCTGTAGTAAGCATATGACAATTTTGTATGATGGACATATAGTCTTGCCAAAAAGGAAAGTAGAATGAACCTCCTAAGTTCGATCCCACCATTATTACTTGATTGAAGTTATGAAAGGTACAAAGTGAGTACAATCTTACATTTCCAAGTATAATTCCACATGTATGCAAGTTAAAAAAATTATCATCTTTTCTCTGTTCATGCTACTTATCCACCTTCAATCCAAACTCCAGAGCCAAAAGCTGGCAAAGAAAAAGGACAAAACAAAAGTTTTATGAAGTGCAAGAGAGGAGTTTAGGTCTCGCAAAACAACAAACATCCACGACGGAAGAACTCATATTTAGTCATGGAGCAGTACTCTGACGCACACTTATTATGTAACATTTAACCAACCTTCTACAGCTTCCCACATTCATCCCAGATTTTTTTCTCCTTTTGCAAACAAAGAATACCCTTTGCATCAGTCACTAGGATGCTATTTGATGCCTAGAAAGAGCCACATTCACTTTGAAAAAGAGGTAGCACTTTCCAGTTCCCCAATATATCCTTCATCTAAGCAATAGCCCTACGACCACATTTGAAGCAGTCCATTGTTCATGATATGCACCATAATTCAGTGGAAACAAAACCTACCATAACTATCTTTTAACTGTGTCACCAAACACTAAGATGGTCCACAGACTTGGGTATGTAGAGATTCACGCAGCTAACATTTTCGCCTTCCCAAGAGTGTCGAATTCTCAACTGGATGAACCCATGGGGGTGGACTTTGGCACTCCGATACCGAAGAAGGTTTAATATTGACAAATATATGTTTCATTGGACCTCCCTTTACAAAGACAAAGTACATGTTAAAGTTACATAAAGGTGGAACGGCATAATAAAGAAACGCGATGCTCCAAAAACACTATGATCCTCTAATCCACAATTTACTAAACTCGAGGATATTTTAAGATCCAATTCATGACTTCTTCACCAACAAGGTCAATTGAGCAAGCATCAGAGATCCTCACAAGAAATGTCAGCATCTGTGACCGCGACGACGTAATGCTCATCCAATCACAAAGAAGAATCCGGCCCAAAAAAAGAAAAGAAGAAGAAAAAAATATACAAAGCACAGAAGAAAGAAACCCGTCCCTCGAAACCACGGACGCAGAAACCCGGCCAGTATCCTTTCTCCAACTAAAGAAAGGCTCGAAAGACCTTTACCTTAGGACAATAACACCACCCAACATCGTCAAGCCTAGGTCTGCTATTAATTAAAGTAATCATCGATCTAAAGGAAAGAACATCAGAAAGTCAAAAACAGACGTTGCAGGGCGCATCAAATCAAAAGAATTGAATCTCGACAAGGAAAAGATCGAGAAAAGAAAAAGGGGGAAAAACCGAAAATGACCGTCGTCGACACAATCAGGGCCCACTCATCCCCAATGAAAACGACCACGATACCAATAACATAAACCGCGCAATCAACGCAGCGCATAACCTAACGCAAAGAGTTAACCGAAAAAAAAAACAATGCAAAGAACAAACATCCGTCGTCATCCAACGGAACGCGCAAGAGCATCATCCCTCGTGTCAGATTCACGCACATCGGGAGGGGCCGGGTAGGCAAAACCGAAAATGGAGAGCGCGCGCGCGCGCGAGAGAGAGAGAGAGAGAGAGAGAGATTCGATCGTTACCCGGCGACAAGGCGACAACCGGCCTCGTACCGTTGCTGATGCCGACCCGTCCGCGCCACCAAATCGCACATGCTAAGGATCGAACGAACCGGAGGAGGAGGAGGAGGAGGGGAGAATGTCGTACCGGATCGACCGGGGGGGGGAGGATTTTCAGCAGCGATCCCGATTTCGGTGTCTAATCGTCCGCATGCTCGCGACGAGGGGAGAGCACGTAATCCCTGCGTCCGCCTCGATGGTCTCGCGCAATGCGGGCCACCAGCAGCATTATCCAGAAGCTTCGGGCCGTCGATTCCCTCCCTCCCTAGGGTTCGTTGCTTTTGCGAACGACGCACCACCGAAAATATCAGCGAAAGCGATGGCGATAGCCCGAGTTAGAGAGAGAGAAGTGGGGTGTGGGGATTGGTCGAGAGGGAGAGGAGGAGGAGAAGAGCGCGGCTGATCGGAGATCAGACGGTGAGGGGGAGACGGTCAAAAGGCCACGTCGGGGCGAGCGATGGGCCCCGGCCCCGGCAGGTGGGCCCCACTTTTAAAATCCGTTGTGCGAAGGGGGAAACTCGTGCGTCGCGGCGTACCGAATATTAGGTGATTCTCGCCCGGTATATTCACGATGGTCTCTCCCTCGAGCCGGTGGGGTATTGCTTGCGGCTATAAATATGGAGGTGTGCCAAGACAAGAACTCTCTTGAAAAGCTACGTTAACTCTTATCAATACTTTGTGAAGTTCGGTATATAAAGTTTTATTTTCATTACATATTTTCAATGAAACATGAAAATCTTAGAAAATGTGATTGCAAAAGAGGAACCACTTTTTTAGTTTTCCAGTACTTTTTTGATTGCAAGAAAATCTTAAATTGTCTTGAGCCCTTAATTCACATAATTTGAGGGACAAACTTTGTTGTTGGCCGACGTGACGAATAAAATAGATTCGGAAAAGAAGGCAAGCAATATGCTCATGATTTAGTTGCTTGGTATTTAAGAAATAATCTTGATCACTTTTGAAGACTTGAAAGTGTCGGAGAATAGAAAGCTAGCTGATAAATTGGGAAAAAGTGTGTTGTTTTCTTGCACATATGTCATGTAATTACAACCTATTTATAGCACGTGAGGTCTAGATGACGAGGGGAAGAAAAATATATAATAAAGGAAAAGAGAAGGATTCCCTAAAAATACAATATTTTAATTTTCTATCAGTGCATCAGTCAACATCAATTAAGATCAATTAGTAAGACAATATCTTTGATGGGATCAATTAGCGACAACAGTATCTTTGACCAAAAGTTTAGGCGATGTTGTTTCTTTGACTTTTTTTCCAGCTTGAAAGATGCTTGTTTGAATTTAATCGATCAAATTAGCCTTCTAACTTTTTCGATAAATCAAGAATACATGTAATAAATTGTCGTAAATGTGGGATTATATGTTTTTTTATCATGAAAAATGATTTCATTACAATTTCTTGGAGGGATCCAACAAATAGATGTAAAGATGATGTTCCAACGTGCATCATGGGTGGACTTCTTACAGTCGATTCGAGCATTGGTACTAAACCAAGTCGGGAGAGGAGAAATTTATGTGTCTAGATCCAATCTCAGCCGTTCGTGTGGTGACTTAGGTCGCCATTACAAAGGGCTTCGATTGGGTGGACGAATGCTGCTCCGAAAACATGGAAGCAGCAAAAAAGGCACCCTTTGTCTGGCCTCCAGACGAACGAGATTTGTCCCCCTCAAAATAAAAATAGAAAAAGAAGAAAAAAGAAAAGGAAAACAAGAAAATGATGAGTACATTATTACAAAGCTAAAAGCTCCGTGCAATTCTAGGATCTGTCATCTTTTTGGCTCTACAACCCTATGATCCCATAGATCAGTCCAATATTCTCTCGTAGCGGAACAATCCTCCATATTGGGTGATAGAAAATGGCTTAATTACCTAATAAACCCCTACTTTTAGATTCAATCTCAATTATGCCCTGAAATTTTTTGCATCTACAAAGAAATCACAAACTTTCACTTCAGTCTCAAATTAGCCTTGTATCCAAAAATTACCATTGTTTTTTCAAAATTATCAATATTGTGAGGTTGTTGTTGTTTCATATGAATGTGAGAGAGTTGGTAAAAATGTGGGTTCTGATAATGAACCTCTAATTAGTTTTGTATTGATAATTTCGAAGAAAATTACAACAACTTTTGGACGCAGGGCAAATTTGGGACTAGAGTCGAAACTTGTGATTTTTTTTCATACGAAAAAAAGTTCGAGGGAGCATTATTATTATTAGACATAAAGTTGGGTTTTTTAAAGAAAATTAGGCCAATAAAAAGGATGGCCCTTTTTAATAATCGAAACTCCATATAGCCAACTAATCTTTACTTGATAAAACTCTTATTTTATTTTCTCCATGACAAACGTGCATGCTCACATGCAGTTGATTCCATAAGAAATGAGAGTGACATTTGCGTAGACACGATTAATATTTTAAACTAATTTCAAGTCTTAAATAAAATTATTAGCAGTTTTTTGCTCAATATGTTTTTATTGTGAATTTAGGCCTTTTAAAAAATATATATAATTGCTAATGTTAATATGAATAAATATTGTTGTCGTAATTGGATACACCAACTTAACTTTTAGAAGTCCAACTTCCAAGTTCCAACCCACTTAGCTAACGAGATTTTCAGAGTTATTTGCCTGAGGTTTCTTTCATCTCGGCAAAATATCGCGTGGGCGTGCACGTGCGACTTGCGAGGGACCGCATTTGTTTGCCTTGTCGCTTGGAGGTAGGCCCTACCAAAACGTGGATTGGGCCTCCATAAAAAGATAGAAAGAAAGGCGAACGTCTTTTTCCTTCCATGGCGCCCAAAGCTTGTAGTGTGGTGATATTGAGTTGACCTGAAATAATTGTTTAGAAAATTCCACCAATTAATTATATTATTTTAATCCTAAACCTTTTGATAAGTTGTCAATTTAGTCTTAAACCCTTTAAATCTTTTGAAAATTTGTCAATTTGATTTAGGGGTCTGCAACGAAATTTACTTGGATTGAACCGAATCAGCCGATTTTGGACAGTTCCCAAGGACGCCAGTCCAGTTCTTAGTTTTAGGGTGAAAACTGGACCGAACCGATATTGAAAGTCGCATGCTAGCTCAAAGCCCAAATGAAATTAGCAAGAATAATAGCCCACTCCGAAGAAAAATAAGTAGAGCCCTAGAGAGAGTAAAAACCACAACAAAAGGAAAACCCATGCCACTAAAAATGAAAGCTCTCTCTCTCTCTCGTTTGCAAACGTGAAGCAAATAGGAGTGCATTAGTGAAGCGCAAATCGAAGGGAATCAAATGCACGTGGAGACAACGCCATAACATAATCCACACTCTTTATAAGCATTTAGTTCATTCAGTTGGATGGGGATTTTGGAGAGAATTGTCCAAGAATAGATCAGATCGGGAATCGATCACCTCTAATTTAGTAATAAATTTATGGATAGTTGGCCGGAAGGAGTACATTGATGAATTGTTAAAAGGTTTCAGATTAAATTGAAAAATTATAAAAAAAAAGTTAAGGATTTAATTAGCTTTTGTACGATGAGTTTATGAACTGGATTGAACCGATATTGAAAGTCGCCTGCTAGCTCAAAGCCCAAATGAGCCTAGTAAGAATAATAGCCCACTCAAAAGAAAAATAAGTAGAGCCCTAGAGAGAGTAAAAATCCACAACAAAAGGAAAGCCCATGCCACTAAAAATGAAAGCTCTCTCTCTCTCTCGTCTGCAAACGTGAAGCAAATAGGAGTGCATTAGTGAAGCGCAAATAGAAGGGAATCAAATGCACGTGGATACAACCCCATAACATAATCCACACTCTTTATAAGCATTTAGTTCATTCAGTTGGATGACGATTTTGGAGAGAATTGTCCAAGAAATGGATTAGATCAAGAATCGATCACCTCTAATTTAGTAATAAACTCGTGGATAGTTGGCCGGAAGGAGTACATTAATGAATTGTTAAAAGATTTCAGACTTGATAAAAAAATTTAGGATTTAATTAGCTTTTGTACGATGAGTTTATGACTTTTTGGACACTTTTCCCGAGTCAACCTAGCTTTTAAGGGTGCGCATGACAAAATTTCTGGAACATAAATTGATTTCTTGCCATAAATTGATTTCTCAATTTTTATTTCAGAAATTGAGAAGTTAAAAGTTTTAGCTTCTGATTTCTTTTTCAAATCTATTTCTGGAATAAAAATCTGTTCCAAAAATAGAAAAATCAAATTGCGTTATCAAACGAATTTTTGTTCCAAACTTGTTCCGGGAAACAGAGAAACATAGAAATAAATAAGTATAAATTTTATCACACGCGCCCTAATCAACGGGGAATTTGTATGCATTCTTAAGCAGGTTTCATGCTTCTGACAAAAAGAAAGGCCAGTTTGATACCTTGACAATTACGTGGAAAAAAAAAATCTATGGATTTACGTTGGGATGAGCTAACCATTTGGATTATTTTGTATCATGAGCAAAATATAGAATAACTAATTAGTTACTACTAAAATTGTATAGTGTCATGTCAGCTTCGAGTTAGTTATATTTATGGCCGGGTTTCTTTGAAGAAATTCCTTTAATGCTTGGGCTCATAATTTGTGTGGAAAGTTCTCACTCTTAGCATTAGATATGTTCGAATCTCGAATTGAATAGGTGGTGAGGAAAAAGCATGCTTATAGTCCTGCCGTGGTGGTTGAGGAATATAGCATACTTATAGTCCTTGCCGTGGACAATAGATGGCATCGAACATCACATAGGAAATACAAAGGGAGCATGTGAGAAACGTTGAAGAAAAGGCTACCGTGAAAGAAATAGTGCTGGAAAAGGATGTTTTTACTCATATGTTTTATTTTTTCCACGGGTTTATTTGAAGTTTACGTGATGGTTTTGCCTCTGGAGCGAATTGATTCTTGTCCCACCGCATTGCATTCGCACCCTGCTTGGCGTCCTATTGTCAAATCACATTCGATTCTAATAAGTAACAACGACGTGAACTAGGAAACTAATCTTGGGAAGGCATAAGGGTTTAGGGGCGATTCCAAGTTCGAAATTTGGAGTAAGCAAAAGCAACCCCACAAAAAACAAAAAAAGAAAAAAACAAGAAGAAGTTGAGAAAGATGGGGTAGGTCCAATATAAATGCATCGACAGGATCTAGTTGTGTGAATCTAAGAAACACATGGGCATTTACATATAAATGTAAACTCACACTATAAACATTACAGAAACAAATCATTACTAATGTTTGAATGCCTATTGATGAAGGTCATTGAGGAAAACGTTGGGTTATTTTATCACGCAAAAATAGTTACAGAACGGGAAAATCTCAAAAAGTTTTAACCCATTGCGTTATGCCACCAATTCGGTCCTAAACTTTTCAATTGGACCAATTTAGTGATAAACCTTTTAATATCGGTATTCGGTCCATCCAGCCAATTTTGGCCGGTCGGCACTGATGTGGATGTGGGCGTCGGTCGGTGGCCGAACGCGACGTGGCAATTTTTATGATTTTTTTATGATTTTTGAATTTTTTTTTTATTTTTTTTTCTTTTTCCTTCTTTTCCGGCAGTGGCGGTGAGGCTCGCCGGCCACTGCCCGAAAAGAAGGAAAAAGGAAAAAATAATAATAAAAATTCGAAAAAATAATAAAAAAATTATAAAAATTGCCACGTGAGCGTTCGGCCATCGGCCGACGTCCATGTCAGCGTTGGCCGGCCAAAATTGGCCGGATGGACTGAATTGTACCAATATTAAAATGTTTATGACTAAATTCCACAAATGAAAAGTTTAGGATTGACCAAAGACTAATGCATAAGTTTACGACTTTTTGTACTTTTCCCGTTACAGAACATAAACCAGATGCTTATTAAGCATATAGTCATAGAGCATGAAGTAAGGGGGGTCTATTGTTCCAGGTCCAATATCATTTTTTAAATTTAGGTGATTCTAGCTCTCATGCACATGCTCGTGGTATTGGTGTCAAATTAGTTATGCACATTTAATTGTGAAATTTGTTTTGTTCAAGAAAATGAAAGCTGTCGCATTTAAATGGAGAAAGAATGAGCGGTAACCAAAATGGAAGTTACCAAAGAGAGGTAGCCATTAAAGATAGATTAACTCATCTAACAATTACAGTGTTCCCAATGTTAAGTGCTGTGAGGTAGTTTTTAGCGGTTAAGAATGGCGTTTGTGATGCGTAGATTTTCCCGAGCTCCCCCTGGGTCGACTCGAACCTCTTGCAGTGAGATGGACTGCATCACAAACAACGAAATCTCCTAGGCTGCTTGGTCTCAGGACGACCCTCCAATGCATGGTGCATGGCGGCCCGGCCATGATCGTCACCCTCGCTCGAGTCGACTGCACTGGCCGGAATTCCTTTTGGTTGCGCAATCCTTATTCCTTTCTCGACGTGAATTCCTTCCAAGATCTCTCACTTCCTAAGGCCTAACGATACTGACAGAGGCCCGACAAAGAGGGCAAGAATCTTGGCCACATAAAAATCTAAATTTGAGGGAACTGAGAATGTGGTTTGGTCTTCTCGACAAGATCCCCCACCACCACCACCCCCAAACATTATCGAGCCGCACCGAGAATTTGATTGGCGTCTGGCGCGCGTTGGGAAGAGAGAAGCGTAGGAGCTTTGAACACATGAAAAAGAGAGGAAAAAAAAATCAAGATACATTGCACGCCGAGCGAACAGGAAAAAGCACGCCTATGTGCAGAGAGTGCAATCGCGCCAACCTGCACATGTTCTTCAATTAAAGCAAAGCTACCAAATTGGCAGATATGGCCGTACCAAGCTGCTCGTATTCACTGAATTGGGACGCCACGCGAGCGCCGTCCTATCCGTGAGGATTTCTTATTCCTCTTCTCCTCTACGATTCTCGGAATTAGGGAGGCAAGGAGGGAGTGAGAGTCTTTGAATCTCTTTCTTTATTCCGAAATTTGACGAGCAAAAGACATCGCTTGCCATTGAATAGCTGCTTTTTGGTCGACTAGCAAGAGAGGGTTGCGGCCCCCTGGTCAAGTTCATTGAAGTTTAAACCCTCGAGAGATGCGTTTCCCAGCTCCCGCTTGATTCACCGACCAATGGATTAGATACCCCGAAGCTCAAAATGCTGGGAAAGTCAACAGAAAAGAAAGAACGAGAGGAGAAATCAAATGCATCTGTACATAGTAAGTTCGATAGAATAAAACTTGAATCAAATCGATCTATAAAAGTTCGGCTGCCTACTCTTTTACAGGAAGTAATAAACGGATGGAGTGCAAATGGAATTGTACATTATCTTTTTTCGCACATTCTTGCTCCTTTTCCGTCCTTTGAAAATAGCATCCTAAGCAAGCAAAGATCACAAGTTGTCATTTTTCTTCCTGATGCTCCACAAGTAGTGATCAACTTGTACATATTTGCACGTAATGCTAGGCTACTCCCGTTTCTATAACCTCGATTAAGTCCCGTCCCAAAAAAAAAGAAGACCAGTATCACCTTGCTCTGGTTTTTTGTAATTTTTTTTTCTATACCATATAACATAGAAAAATATTTTTTGTCGCCATAAACAGCTCCGTCACATCTTACGTTACTGGGACAAGGACCGGTCTCCTTTTTCTATCACCATGTTGCCGGAGAACAACTTGTCATCGCATTCTATTGGTTAAAAAAAAATGAGATGCCATACAGAGAAATAAGACAAAACGATAGTACCAAGCGAGAGCGCATTACATTCTCCGATGCATCGATTAACAAAGCCATGGAAGATATTATTTTTATAAGACGAGAGAATTGACAGGTAAAAATTATTGAGAACGGATGTTGATACGTTGAGGTTCTGCAACGGATCGCGATCGAGATGGATCCGTAGGGATCGTGGAGACTGATCCTGTCCGATTCGGACCATTGCACGATGCCGGGTTTTCTGGCAAGTGACACAAACCGATGAACCTCCTCTCCTCCCTCTGGGACCCACGTCTCTCCCTTTCCCTGACCGTTGATGCGTCATTCCACCGATTTTCTTAATCAGGATTTGTTGACGACTTTCATAAGCAATCAAATAGATAATCTTATAATTCTCGAAAAGACCATCCTTTTTAATAACAAACGGGGTGATACAAAAAAAAAAAAAAAACTACATTATTATACCATCGCAATTTTATCCTAAACTAATTTTTGAATTTCAAAAATCACAAATTGATATACTTATGACAAATTTATCTTTAGTTTTTTTTGTCAAATTTTATAGTGAAAATGTGGAGTTGGGTAATAAATGGCAATAATTTAATTGAAATGATAAGTCCATAATTTGTCACAATTATACCGGTTTAGAGTTTTTGGCAAGGTATATTTGTCACAATGTATTGGTTTGAGGTTCTTTATAGTATTAATCATAATAACCCATAAGTGTAATCACTAATTATCTCCCTGAAGATAGAAACTCTCTGTTTTGGTGAATGTTGAATAAGTATCACTTGGATTCGACGTACTGCAGCAATATTAGGGGAGATAAGAGTATATGAGGACTTACTTGGAAAAGGATTTCCAGGGAAAAAAAGAAAAGTTAGCCAATTTCCCTTGAACAAGCTGCTTAAGCCGCATACTATTCCAAGGGAATTTTCCATAGGTTTGGTTTAATTGGCAATAACGATGTGGTTTCCCAAGCACTGTTTTTTTTTTTTTTTTTTTTTGTTTTATAAAAGTAATGAGAAAGTGGAGAGGAGCTACCTAGGTTAACAACCCCAACTTGTTCCATTCTAACTACCAAAATCCAATTTGAACTCTTGAACTTTAGGTTCTGATTGAGGACAAACGAACATTGGAATTGCTGGATGAATCGTGTTAGACAATTTTAGGAAACGATTATTTATCAATGTATTAACATATCGATGATGCATTGAACCAATCTATTTTGTTCAGATTTACATCGTAATATATGATATCAAAATTTCACATGTCAGAGAATTTCATTAACAGGCGAGGGTAAAATTATATATATTATGCACCCATCCTCTAGAATATGAACTAAAAAAAACATCACATAAATGAGCGAGGCACGATGGTTGCTTGCGCACGTTCTTATGGTGACCAACAGTCAAAATATGTAGAGAAACGTAAATTCCAAGATTGGAAAAAAACCATTTTACTTTTCATGCAAAAGCGTCACGCCACCAACTATATATACCCAAGCCAAAGCCCGTCCCACTCCCACCTTTAGAAAAGGCTGCCTTCTTCTCTTTCTTGCTTGCTCTGAAGCTTCCTCTTCTTCTTCTTCTTCTTCTTCCTCTTCATTGCTCCATCTCTCTCTCCGTCATTGACGATTTGACCCGGAAAACCGAGTCTTTCGCGGACGGAGAAAGGAGGAGGGACGATTCCAGAGACGGGGCATGGTGGTCGGAGGAGCATGGTAAGGGGCGCGACAGGCTTGGAGACTGTTCTGGTACTGGCGGCCCTCACGGCGTTCTTGGTGGTGCTGCCTCTGGTGCTGCCGCCCCTCCCTCCTCCGCCGCTGGTGCTCCTCCTCTTCCCTGTCGGCATCATGGCCGCCCTCATGATCTTGGCCTTCTCCCCCGCCGACGTCGCCGTCCACCCTGTGGTCCGACGAACCAACCATTTTTAGGAACGCGCGTACGGCTTTGCATTCGAGAGCACGTCCTCAGCGTTTCTGCAAGCATTACGCTCAGAATCGACTCTGTTCGAGATTGACTCCACAATTTATGACGGAGAGGCTGCCGACTGCGGTTCCATTTCACTTCGTTGTCGAGACCGATTGTTTTGTATCGTCTTGTAAAGAACCAAGATGGCAGAATTTTTGCTTTGCTGTTCTTCTTTTTTTCTTCAGATTTATCTCCATTCCCGCTTAGTCTTTTGATACTCGTTTAAGTCCCTTTGACTTTCGATTATGAGAAGAGGCAGATGGTCCTCGCTTTCGCCCTGGGAAGAGGAAACTCGTCCCTCTCTCTCTCTCTCTCTCTCTCTCGCTCACTCACTCACTCATCAATGGGGACGGGGCTATCCAATCAGTCCATCGATTTAAAGGAGTGGTTTAGCATCCTTCATGCGTTGGAATCTCTCCGTATTTGGTCAGATGCGAGGGGCTTCCAAGCCCCTCCGCAAACGTGAAGGGTCATAAAAAAAGACATCTCTCTCTCTCTCTCTCTCTCTCACTCATCAATGGGACAGGGCTATCCAATCGATATAAAGGAGTGGTTTCGCATCGTTCATGCGTTGGAATCGCTCCGTATTTGGTCAGATGCGACTGAAGCCCCTCCGCAAACACGAAGGGTCATAAAAAAGCATTTGTCTTTTACCAGAAAGTCGAGGGGCTTCTAGGTTCGGGCACCGGATGGGAGACTAGCCAGTGCCACTGCATCGAGACCGAATGCGCACCGTTTCAATTAGTCCCCTTCACACTGTGAAACGTGGGGACTCCGCCGGGACAGAATATGACCACATGCATGTTCCCCTGCAAAAATGCAGCTCCTGTTCAATGAATTGGATGAGATCATCGGTTGATATTTTGCATACGTCTGTTTCGTCTCGAAAATATTATTCGAGAAGTTATTTTCAAGGAAAATGACAGTACTTTAATCCTAAAATAAATTGAGGGAGTGGCTGTTTCAAAGAAAATTCCATGATTAATGGAAACATCTTCTGAGAAATTATTTTTTCAGAAAATTTCTCTCATTTCAGATTAGGAAATTCATTTGTCTATCTTGTAGTTAGTATACTTTCTTTACCCGTAAATTATTTTCCATTGACGATCATTTGAAGCAAACTAGGTGCGGGAAAGTTCAAAGAACTAATTTACGAATTTTTTTTCACTCAAACAAACATGCTACCGTCTAGGATGGAAAACCGTTTTCTATTTTTGCCAGAACTAAATAAACTATGTTTTAAACCTATAGACTAGATATTCCTTCAATTTGGACGACAATTTCTGATGGATCACCAACTAAAAAAAATACTTACAAAATTATCTAAAAGCATCTTGTCACCTTAATTAAATGATCTACATATATTCCTCTCTTTAATTTGTTGATTGTTATTGATGTCTCCTCTCTTTCGCGTGATATAATTTCCTTAGCAAGGTCACAGTGATTTGGAGTCAAGTTTCTATGAGTAATTTACACAAACGTCTGGTGTGCTTAATGAGACTAGCGCAAATACCATTCCAACTATCGTCTTAGGACTAACACCATCGAACAAACCCAGAAAATCTCCCCAAAAAGACAAGACTCAGATTGGAGACTGGAGAAAGAGAGAGAGAGAGAGAGAGAGAGAGAGAGTATTCACTGAAAAGGAAGGAGAAGCAGTCACTAAGATGGAGAATAAAAGAAGATGTGGACCAAGCAAACTCATTCGTGTCTAGGAAAGATGTTTCCGGTTTTTAATCTCAGAAGTCATTTTCCTGACTTCATAATTTGAGTTTTCCTATAGAGAGAAAATTATATCCTCGACTAAACATGACAACAAAGACAGCAAAAAGTGGGTTTTTTTTTTTTTTTTTTTGGGAAATCATTTTTCTTGAAATAAACGGAGCTTTAGCAATTGCAAACACTACACTAATTGTGGATTCGTTCATTCATCATTTACATGTCACTTTTGTTTTGCAACCATTCTCTTTCATTTTCCAGATCACTTGGGACAAAGCAGAGGACTTGTACAATCTCGACAACGATTCACCTGATTCATCCTATTGCAAGGAAGCAAAGCATGCTTAAAGAATGAAAACTTCTTGCACCTGTCCCTACCTGATCGCCAAGACCCGGACACATTTCTATGAACCGAAGGTTCAAGTAGACCATACATCCGACAGACTAAGTACGGCGATTCAATTGAACTTACACTTTGACAAGCAAGCCATTAATATCCAGCACCAGTGGCTCCTACATCAGCTTCATCAGGTCGTACACTTGCCTACATGTGCCATTTCCCTGCTCAGCATACAACTGATCTCAAGCTAGATGAGCATTCCATCTCCCCAGTCGTCCACTAATAACAACAACATTTCAAGAAACTCATCTCTACTCATTTTGAATCAGAAATTCATTTCAGGTGCAAAATAAGCAGATCTAGTAGTAATGTCCTCTAACCCAGAGCCATTAGCAATATTTTGGTATCTGCCGGGAATAAATCAAAGCAAAACAGAGAGCATGCTTTATCTGGTATCTGCCGGGATGTAAAAGCAATCTTCAAATTGCATATTAAACTATCTAAACCACCTTAAAGATTGTCGCCGTCCCTAGTTACTATATAGATCTTAATGGCCAAACGCAAAATACAACCAACCGATATTCCGGGGCCATGCCTTCCATTGGCCTGAATGCCCAAACCTCCTAAGTTTAGTATCTAGTTCATCAAGTATAACAACAAAAGGTGGCCAACGCCAGATTGAATGGCCTATACCTACCTTCATATTAAAAGAATATCACAGAGCAAAATCGCACATTGGATCTGGAGCAGCTGGAGCAGCTCTGTCTCTAAATCCTAGAAGACATTTTATCAATCATTTTCCTGATGCCTTCACATTTCATCGTCTAGGATATCGCGCATCATCTGAATAGGGATAAGACCTTCTGTTCGAATAGCATCTTTGTTGGGATCTGGACTGATGAAGTACAAAGTCGGCAGGCCGCGTACCTGAAACATTAGAGTTTCAAATGAAATTCATAAGCAGCCAATTTTTTCTTTTGCCTGGAGATTAAATGGCTTTAGCTTGTCCTGAATCTTGATTCATCAAAATTATATTCATTTCTGAAAAACTCTAGCAAATCATTTTTAATTCTTTTGACTTAACAGCAAAAAGGGGGAGAAAGGAGCAGTTTCTTAAGAGGAGCCTCACAACCTAGCAAGGTTTTCAATGAAAAGCTGTTTCCACTTGTCATTAAACAACATTTATAGACCAAGAGAAGGGTACCGACATCAAGTGTCTTATGATATCACCAGATGATGGAGATCTCAAGCCAAGAGTTTGAATGCAACGATCATAAGAAAAGGTATCGGACTAGTATCAATGGCAATTATTACCTGCATGTCTCGGGCAAATTCATACTCATCGTCTGTATCAACTTTCACGATCATGGCATTATTCTCATACTCCACTGCAAGCTGCAATAGGAAATCAATCTAAGCTTTTGGTCCTAACCTCAAAGTAACTTCTAGCGAGCATCTTATAAACTATTCACTAAATTGAAGTAGCTTGGACATAAATAAGTATCTTGTCCCCAAGCCTGTCAAGGGGATAAAAATGGGAAGACAATTCAGCAACTAGGGAAATAGAAAATGTTGCCTTACTAAGGGAAGATGTCAATCTCGAGACCGATCAAAAGCATTTATAAAAGCCAATGAACTGATATTTAATCAGCACGCCTCTCAATTCAGGTCTATCATGAATGCATTGCTTCTGTTGAAGTGGTATATCAATGAAAGAAACTCCCAATAGTAACCAATTCATCGAAGAGCATTGCCATTCTGAAGATAGCTGGCACTAACTTGCTAAAAAATTAAGGCAATATACTTGTAGCACCTACAGCCATGATCTCCCATATAATGGAACAATATATTTCCCTCCACAAAGAACGTAAATGAGAGTAATTAATCAAAATAAAAAGCAGAAATGACACGAGATTGAAATTAACCCACAACAAGACATCAGATTTGAACCTACCATTTCGAGTTCTTGCGCCATCAAAATGCAGGGTCCACACCATGTTGCATAGAAATCAATGATGAGGGGCACATTCCTTTCTCCCCTCACAAGCTCCTGCACCTCCTGAGCCGACAATTTTTTCTTCCAAACCAAAAGAAGAAGCACATCAATGTAAAAGATTGAACAGTCTGCCAAAGAACAGCGACGTAATTCGCCCCAAGCCCAAGCAAAACCAACCATACAATTTAAATGAAAACGCCACTATATATCAGCTCACTAAAGATAATAATTTTTTCCATTTTCATAGGCTAACAAGGTTGAAATCCCAAGTTCCAAATTCCATAATCAGATAGCTCCCCTACCTACCCGTATTATCTTAATCCGGCATTCAAGAATTTCCACTTAGCCACCGAAAAATTCGAAATTACACAGATTCATGCAAGCGCTGATAGGAACGAAAGAGACCCACAATCGAACATGGCAACTTACCACAAGATAGTCTTCTCTTACGTGCTTCCCTTGAGGTGGTGTGCAGAGCAGCTTCCTGGGTGCAGTGGATAGCGTAAAGACTCTGTCTTTAATTCCTGGAGAAGACGAAAAAAGCGAACTTTGTCCGAAATTCCGGGTGGAATCCTGGAACGGAGGAAGACAAGGCGGTTTGGAATGGGATGACGAGACCGGTTTGCTGAGAAAGACCGCAATTGGAGAGTGTATTTGGAGAAGACCCATTTCCTATGTTGGATAGAGATAGAGAAAGAGGTGGAGGTTTTGGTGGGGTTCTCAGTTTTCTCATTGTTTATCCAATTGGGTGTGTTTGGTTGCGGTGTCTGGTCTATCCTACGCCAGGAAAAAGAGAAGTCCTGCCCACCTGTAGAGGTTCCTTGAATGACCAAACGAGTATAATTCTGATAATGATTAATGACTGCTGCTAATCTGATACTGGTTGTTTAGAACTAGAATAGAATAAACCGAAAGCTGTTTCTCATTCTTTCGAATCAGAAGATTTCGAAGTTTTTTTTTTTCGGACTTCTCTGTAAAGACCCAGCATTTTATTTAAAAATATTTAATCTAAAAATTGCTGAGAAAATTATATTCTCAGCAATTTTTGACTCATTTGGTTTTGGTAATTGTAAATTGATGATATAATTAGGACATTGGTCTTGAGGGAATTAACAAGTCTAATTTGCCGGAACCGAGATTCAGAGCAAGATCAGTGACAGTACCGGCAGTATATTTTCTCATCAAAAACTAGCACGCCTTTTATTTTTTCTTTTTCTTTAATATATATTTGAGAAGTGTTGCATCATACAGGAACTTGTGTGTTGTCCCAGTCAGAAAGCAGAGAGCATTGGCCAAAAGGTACACTTTCCTCAACCAAGTGCCCGGATTAAGCAAAGAAACCACTTGGCACTTCAATTTCTTCAAGGAGACAGAGGCTGAAAGGATGGCCCTTGCTCTGTCTGAGGCAGTGATACTGACATTGACTCATAAGATATGATGATGCAGTGATCAAATCAAAAGGTGAAGGAACTCAAAATCCCCCTGCTAAAATCCATCCCGTGTATCTTTCTTCCTAATTCCCTGTTTTATAGAATGCATTTTGATCAGTATGACTAGTCACAGACTTAGAAAGTGTTATCACAATTTTCAGTTAGGATGCTTTCTTATAAACTGCATTGCAGATAGGAGAAAAACTAGGTACTTTTTAGTCCTCATCTCTGTCCATCAATGGTTTAACGAGCAATCCAGAACATGCAACTCCAAGCAGATTCTCTATGAAAAGCAGGAGAATCCAAAACCAACAGAGCAAAGACGAGGAGCAAAGAAACAGAGGCGATACATTTCGTAGCAATTAGTTCAGGAAATTCGCTGTGTATTGAGCTTGTTCAGCCTTACGTTTGCCTCCCTCCGGCTAAATGCGCTATCTTGATTTCACATAGATGCAGGCAAAAGTATCGGAATGAAGTTTCTTACTTCTTTTTTTGGCTTATGTAGCTTGCTTCTAAATCAGTTTACATAGGGTCTAATATACACTGCAATATGTCGTTGAAAGAGAACATGAAGATGAGGCATAGACTTTCTTACACCAAAAGAGAGGTACGATGCTGAGATTTAGCCCATCATCACCTCATCTTCCGGTCCTCCTTGCCATTTTCACAGTGTCAGTACACAAAGTCTAGGTGATCTTTACATACATATTACCATAACACAATCATAATTATAATCATAAGCTTCAAATAGTCCACCTTAGTTTCTTCCAATTCTTAGGGAAGAATCAATCCCTTTGTTGCTCCCAGCAAAGAGCTTTGCGATTTCCAACTGGGTATTAGCGATGATCTCGGTTCTTTTGAGATCCATCTCAGCCCCGCCTCGCCTCGGCCTCGATCCTCATTTTCTCCAACTCCTTCATCGTCTCCATCCTTGATTGCTCGGATCTCACGATGACTTCTGCTAACCATCGTATGCTCTCGGCAATCCCATACTCTTCTCTCTTTCGCCTCTTCTTGTTCTTTTCCATCTTCATCATCGTCTTATGCTTCTTTGACCTCGACGACTTTTGCTTATCACTGTAAAGGGCCGGCGTGCTGCTATCTGTCTCCACTGGATTCTTGTCGGACACTTGATCCGATAATTTGGTTCCGGCTCCATCTTCCTACATTGACATGAAAGACATTTCAACAAGCAATTATATTAGTCGTGTATCAAAACCAACGAGCATGACTCGAATCGATTTTATTAGAGACATTGCTAGTGAAAACATAAGAGTCAATTGGGCTGATCTCAATCAACTCAAATGCCAGAATGCATATGTACTAAGAACAAGTTTCTGCTAAAGAGAAGAGCCCTCTCTTAGCGTTCCGGTACCTTAATTTATATACTTCAGGCATAAACAAATTCATTAATTTGCACATATCCAAATATTATCATAAGTACATGCTTTTACTACAGACCTTTTTGTCTAAACAGAAGTTTATACATTAATATGTGTGTACATGGAAAATGATCTTGTAGTTTTTCCTGGGCTGGGCATTGATCCCCGTGATGAATACACTCAAGTCAAATCAAGATAGCACTATATACCGGAACTTATAATTTGGGTTCTATTTGTTTATTGGCCTACACATCAGTTGTTACAGAATAGTAAATCATGCAGAGACAGAATGATATTCAAGTTTCCTGGGTAGAACAGGTAAAACGATACTCGCTCAGCTATGATAAAACGAAAGGAACACATGTAAACATGAAGTGGCTCGGCACTCTTCTTACCTTGGGCAACTTGTCAACTCCATTGGATCCATGAGAATTCTGGGCATTACCAGGCGGAGGCGGCAGCGGAGGGCCTGAAGGCGGCAGCAGTTGCGGCACGGCTGCAGCAGAGGACGGCTCTAACAATATCAAAGGTGGTGGATTAGAGGCCAGCGGCTGAGAAAACGGCGGCGGGGCCAGAGGCAGCTGGGGCGGCGCGGTACCCCGCAGGAGCATATCGAGACGCGGATACAACGGCCAGGAGGACGTGTCGGCGGTGGCGGACTCCGTCCTGTACCTCTTCTTCATGGACTCGATCTTGTTCTTGCATTGCGTTTGAGTCTTGGGCGACTTCGTGGAATTGGCCCGGGACGAGACGTGGCGCGCGACGTCCTCCCAATCATGACCCTTGAGCTTGGCCCTATTCCTGAGCACCCATTTGGTTTCGTAGGCCTCGAGGAGGCTCGAGACCGCGCCTTCGCTCCACTCATCTCTCTTCAGCCTATCCCCCCCCGCCGCCGCCGCCCCCGCCGCCGCCCCCGAGAGCACCACTAGCGGCGGCTGATTTCCTAGGGGACTCTTCCAACTTGACGGTGCTGTTGTTGGGGAGGAGAGATGGGGTTTCTTGGTTACCTTCTTTATCCATCGTCTCTCCCCATGCTAGAAATTCCTTCCCCCCGAGTGTTTTTGACCTTTTACTTAGCTGCTAACATCCTGAGGCCGCGACCCCAGAAAGCTCGAGAGGGAGGGGGCTTTGTATGGTAGTGGGGAATAGGGACATGAGAGACAAGAACCACTAGCATTATTAGAAGTGGGAAAAAGCGAGGCTACCCCTAGTGGCCAACCAGAGGAGGAGAGAGAGAGAGAGAAAGGAACCACTAGCATTAGAGAATGGAGGGGGGGAGGGAGAGGAAGAAAAAGATTAGTGTGTGAGTGGGCAACCAAAGGGAAAGGGGGGGTCACTTTTGTCAAATGAGTTAATGATAGTAACCTCTTAACTTTTCCTTTCTTGCTTTATGGAGGTGCCTTTGATATCTCCCCCATATTTCCCCTCCCTTTTTCTCCTTCATTTTCCCCATCTAAGGATGCCTACAAAAAAAAAAAAAATTGTGTCCGCTGTAGATTGGAAACATGTCCAAGCAAGTGGATCTATTTGAACACCCATTGCTTTGTCGAGTGATTAAAAGACTCAGTTTGTAATTCGAAAATCATAGATTTGATTCACGATTTATTACTTAATTTATAAAGAATGATCGTGAATTTAGGTATATCACTGATATTTGGACCTGAACCCATGGTAGGCCTACAGTGACGGACTTGCTTAATAAGGCAATTGGTGTTTTGTCGGCGCTTTAAACCGAACATTTTAGCAGCAAGGTGAGAAAGGTCAATTATTCGTCCTAATCATTTTTTCCGAGGAAAAAAAACAGTAACTCCTTTTAAACACATATAATGAAATTGCAAACTGAGGGTCGAACTTTACACTATTCATCATTTTCTATTCCTAAAGTACGACCATCTAAAATTAGGATGTAATTGCCTATAATTACCTTGAGATGTCAACACATAAGTACATTTACACTTTAGATGGCTCAATTGCAATTGTCTTTCTTTTCCATTTTTTACCCTCCCTAGTAGCTCCTTTACCTGTCCCCACGCAACGCCACTGGCCCGTGTTGCTTTTGTTGCCCAGCCCTCTCCTCCTAAGCCTCAGGTTGGAGTCGCTTGAGGTGAGGCCGCTGCTTGCAGTGTTCACAACCTCAGTGGTTATGAAGTCGTGGTTGCTGCAACCTCTGTCTATCTTCATTCTCTATGCGTGCGTGCGAGAGACAAAGGCACTTAGTGACAAGGCGAATAACAATAGTGGAGAGAGAATTATGACATGTTTTTCAAAAAAAAAATGAGAAAAGAAAATGAGCAGGTCAATCATCTTAAAGTGATGGCATGTAACGCATTTGCCTTTTAATCACGATAGATCCATATCAAATCATTCTTTTCTAAGCATGTTCATATTTCTTTTGTTGCAAGATGCCATCCTTAACTTTTGCCTCTCTATATTTTCTTTGGCAATTTTTGCTTCATTTTTAATACCCTGTGAGAAGGTAGGTATGAAGATATCAAGCATTATCCCATTAGGGCAAAGTAAAAGTTCAATACTTTAACTTCAGGAGATCTCTAAAGGAGTGTAAGTCTATCATATGGGCTAATTAAAACATATCGATTACTCTACACCCTTCCAGTTATTCGACATTGGACTTTTCTAACATAACTCACATATCCTTCTAGTTATTCGACATTGGATTTTTCTAACATAACTCACATACGGTTCTTCTTCCACCGAGCTCACCAATACAAGTTTCTGGGTGAGAGCTTCAGACAATTTGAAGATTTGGAATTTAAACGAGAAAGAAAAGAGGAAATAAGCACGCGGATTGCTAGAGAAAACCGAGTAAACTTTTACGGTGTTGATGGTGGTGGTGGGCTGGAGTTGTTTTTGGCAGTTAGCGTCGATATGAAGCGAGGGATGGATGGAAGAAGCGTTGTGGTGGCGGTGGTGGTGGTGGAGGGAGGAGGTGGTGGTGGGCCACTCACGTGGGCGTGTCACCCACTCCCTCCGTCCATATCACCACCACCATCCGCCAATGCGCTGCCGCCACTGCCGCCCTTTCCCTCTCTCTCTCTCTCTCTCTCTCTCTCTTCCCTCCGCTGCCTTTTTCCACATCCACCCCTTTTCTTTTTTCTGCTCTCTCTCTCTCTCCAAGCGCTCCTGCTTTTTCGATTGCCTTTTTGGCACTTTTTGAATGCTTTTTCTTCTCTTTGCCCTTTTGGTGGATTCATCGCCACTAAGGTTAACAGGAAGTTTTTGGGAGTGGGAGTGGTGGCTCTCCCTCTCCTCGCCAATATCTCGGCCCGGGATTGGTTGCTTTCATCGGCCAATTGGAAAGCGCCATCTCGGCTTTACATTCTTTATAGCGAGCTTGCTTATGTTGTTCTTCTTCCTCGACTTTGTGTTATTTCTCTATCTCTTTTGGGACCCCAAAAGGAGGGGGAAAAAACAAAGAAACAAGCGTGGGTTCTCTTTTCCAACAGGAGAAACGCACAAAGTTAAGGTCAATTGGATCCCCGTGGAGACGAAATTAGACATCTTTTGGTAGTAGCTTTACCTTCCATCAACACTTTTCCCTCTTTTGGGAACACGTTTTTGCCTGACAAACCTTGGAGTTTAAGGAAGGAGGACAGACAAAAAGGGAAAATAGTGACACGGGAGAACGCTAGAAGGAGGGCTTGAACCTCCGACCTTGTGGTTAACAGCCACACGCTCTAGCCAACTGAGCTATTCCAGCTTTTGCTTGCTGTTTTCCTTACTGTCGTATATATTGAATGCTGACCTAGAACTTATTTAACTCTTGGTGTCAATCTTCTGAAGTGGAAAGCTAAAGAAAGTAGAGTCGCACTGATTCGGCAGCAGAATAGGTTTTCCTCAAAACGGTTCCTTTTCGCACGCTGCCTAGAAAAATCACAAGTCACGCGACCTGTGACTCCGAATGTGATTGGAGGTGTGAAATACGAGCAATTAGCCAAAAAGATAAAGTTAGTACAACTGTCCATTCCCAGACAAAAGGAGATGGAGAATTGAATTTAGCGAGTCGGAATTGAGGATGTTGGCCTTGGTAAAGCGAGGGGGTACTTGAAAAGTCATTGAAAGGTTGTTGAAAAAAAAAAAGGAAAAGTGCCTTGTGGGGGCGCTCTTGATGCTGCTTCATAGTCAATAATGCAAACAAACACGAGGACTAGCAAAGGTCATCATGATGGGGCATCCCCTTCGTGGGGTCTCTCATTGCGAGAATGATTGATCGAGATCCCGTTTACATTTTCAAGCTGTTTTGACAAGGCCAAGAGGCGTACTGTACACTACTGCTGTAGGTCCTTTCCTTGTAATCTTCAGCAGCATAAAGCGGAATTCGTTTGCGGGAGAACCATTTTTGTCTACCATCTCCCGAGTTCTATCTTCAAAGGTTCCAAGAACCCGTCTCGGTTACGACTCGAAAGAGTAAAGAACACGAGTAAAGGAAAGAGGACTGGTGGCCGCTCGTTACCGCGCCGTGGGTCCAGGCAGAATCGACCGCCCGCTAGGTTTGAAGGTTTCAAATTCCCGAACCAGAACATAATAATCAAAGTCAACAACGTGGCTGCCCAAATGGACAGCTCGAAGATCAAACGGCCGAACGGGTGGCCGATCTGCTGAATCTGGCGCAAGTGTTCCCACTTGGGCCAAGTTGGTGGATTCGGCTCCTGTTCTCTTTTTTCTGCTTTGTGCCCAGCAGTCAAGGCTGATAAAGTTCTAGATGGGAAACAATCTCCCTGACTCAGCGCACCTTTCAGTTAATATGCATCTTAAATAGCCACGGGAGGAAGAATTGATAGGTAGATTAATATCGCAATCATCTTCCCAACCTTGTCTACTCGTGCCGCCCGAACAGCCCAGTTGACAGGACGTCGCAACTCCCAGCACTGGTTTTTTTATTTGTGGAAGTTGAGTTTAGCAGAACCAAATAGACGGGCAAATAAGTTGCGTACAAAGATAGGATGGGTCCATTTGCAGGAGACTAGCTGTACATAAACGTTCGATTTTCAGAAGACAATGTCCAAGCATTATGTTCTTGAAAATTTCCTCTGATGTCTTCTGTAAACTGCTAAGAGGGTTGAATAATCTTGTAAATAGGCTACTGATCTTCTCGTGACACACGGCTTCAGTAGCCTGAACATGATGAGCACCGGCCAGGCTTGTAAAGCTGATGCCCGAACAAGCACACCTGAGGCTACAGAGAAGTAAGAGCATCATCACTGAGAAAAAGAACTAAAACGGAGGACCCATTGGTGACATTCTACTTTTGGTAGACATGAACCAAGACCGACGCAAACGATTCAGATGCCGTTCCTAGTCAATACCTTCAAATATTAATAGGACAACTACTTTTCACTGCTCAATTAAAGTGGTTTTCCTCATTGTCCTTTGCTTATCACCATGAAAAGGGGGAGAATAAAATTTCAAGGGTCCTCTCTCTTTTCACTACTAGACTTATTGATTTCTCATCTTAAACAACGCCCATCACTCGAAGAAAGTAAACCATTGACTCTAGAAAATCTTATTTTGTTGAGAATAAAGTTAGTGACCGCAATGCCATCTGCACCGCAAATGCAGAGAATATATCAGAAAGGCATCTGGTTTGCTGAAGGGATCATGAGAGACCCATAAAGTATGCCAAAATGATGCTAACCTTGACCACAGCAATGAGAAGAAGGACGAAACTAACCTGAACACTTTAACATCATAACTTTATGCTCCCGCCTCATGAATATCTTATCTCATGCAACAGGTCATACATGAAGGCTGAAATTCTCTTTTGAACAGCTTTGGAACAATTAAGCAAGATAAGCTGCAAAATTTTAGAGCTTGTGACATCCATATATATGAGAAATACCTCTGCCAAGTGATGAATAAAGTTCCTGTGATAAATCTCTAGCCCTGCTGCATGTTCCACGGTCAATCTTTGAGCAATTTATCACATCAAGTATGAGATATCGATGTACTGCACTGCCCTCCATCTGGCAATGAAACGAAGAATTCGTATCCCCCATCTTCGTTCATGGCAAAGGAAGTACAACTCACACAAAGTTCTAGTAGTAGGTTTGCCAAACCGAATCTGCGACACATTATATATGGTAACAACCAGAAATTGCAAGGGAGAGGAGGGTTGGCGGCAGGATGGCCTTACCATATTAATCACATTGACGTATTCTGGCTTGATGATCCTCCGATTAGAATTATAATCAGAAATGTAACAAGTGGAGTTAACTGTGCAAATCTTTCCAGGGTTGCAGGTACTTGAAGTAGCAACTAGCCATGGCAAGAAGGGAGTGGCCTCAGCAAATGGAGCTTTCTGGGGCCTCGTGCTCCATATCCACTTATGCTGTGGCAATGAATACTATAATGGACCGGCAAGGCCCGTCCCCCAAACCAAGCAAAATCTTGCTCAGTACATTTAAACAATGAAATTTACCGTAGAGAAATGGAAGTTGCACATAGTCATCTTGAAATCATTGTCATGCCATTAATTTAGCCACCGTATCTAGTGTCCAGCTGTGCAGAAAACTAATACATTCATCAAATAATATCAAGAATTTGACTTTTGTAGTGTCAAAATAAGCTTTGAAGAACAGACGTACAATTGCAGATGACATTGCATCGCAAGTTGTGAGATTGGAAAAGCACTTTGATTTTGACTTGGGAACGATATCATTAGGAAGTCAAAGTCAGAATAGTGCAAATTGATTATTGAATAAACGGATGAGAACATCACACCCATAAAAAAACAAAACAAGCTTTTCAGCACTTGAGTAGATTCGAGAAGAATTCCCTGTGGTAAAACCTTACAAATTGAACCGAACTCTACGCCCACGAGCATGCATGAATTACATGAATGTAATTCCTTCATGCTGCAGAAAGACCTGTCGTTACCTCAGGAGGAGCTGATCTTCCAGTTTCTTTGCTGTTGAAACTTCCCCTTGTCTGCTCCATCATCACTGCCTAACACAAATCAGATTAGTGCCTTGGGTGGCATGTGGTCGGTCACTACTAGACACCTCCCAGCGTCTACAGTTGATTCCAATGGCACCATTGCGACATTCAAATCGGAGCATCGAGTTTCTTTATTAAAACCTTGAATGAATTCCATTCATTTAAAGAGATATAACTACATTGTATCTAATCCATACAAACACAGAAAGCCCCCTAGCCAAAGGTGGAGTCAAAATCAGAGAAAAGCAAACTGGCTCAAAACTACTAAATGAATTTCATGAATTCAGTATCAGAACTATTTACAGAACGAGCCGGAGCCGGAGCCGGAAGCCAAGTCATCATGGTGAACACAGTTCGACAATGACACCGCTCAAGAGCCTCGAGTTTCCAGCGAACTCTACGGGCTGTGTACATTCTCTTTTCTCCATGTGGCAAAACACACAAGCACATGGTGGCATCACGATTCAATCGCACAAGAATCCAAATCACGAAGAATGATGCAGTAGATAGTCGAACTGCGAATCTGGAAACGAATTCTCATTGCTTCCATTGCTGCTGCCGCTGAGACCTCGAGCATCGAGCGAGTTCAACAGCGCCACGGCCTTGTTCTTCCCTTTGGCGCTCCCCTTCTCGACCACGTCGTTGATCCCATCAAACACACCCAAACCCATCCTCCTCACATCCTCCACCACTCCCTCGCCTCCGCACCTAGTCAAGTTCAACAGAGCCGATACAGAGTTCTCCTTTATTCTGATGCTCGAGCCCGTGGCGGCGTCCAACAAATCCACCAGAACCTCGACTCCCGACACCCTCCGGAAGGCCTCTTCGCTCTCTTCGCACCCCGCGATCTGCGCCACGACCGCCGTCGCGTCCTCCACCAACCCGACCCTCCCGTCCTTGAGGATCAGTCCGAACAGCGGAGGCACGATGCCGAGCTGGATCATGGTGGATCTGTTGAGCGCGTAGAGAGAGGCCCCGAAGAGCGCCTTCAGAGCGTCCTTGACGGAGCGGGGGGGCGACCTGGGGCTCTTGACGATGTCGATCAGGGCGTAGATGATGTCGCGCTTGGCGCCGATGATGGGGCGGTAGGAGTCGACGATGAGGAGGCTGTGGAGGGTGGCGGCCGCGCCCTGGACGGCGGCGTCGGGGGCGGAGCCCGCGCCGTGGTGGCGGAGGACGTGGGAGAGGGCGTCGAGGAGGCCGCGGGTGGACATGAGGGCCTCCTTGGCGTTGATGGAGAGGTTGAGGAGGGTGGCGGCGGCGTTCTCCTGGGCCTCGGGGGAGGAGGAGTAGAGGGTCTCGGACAGATAAGGGATGGCGCCCGCGTCGGCGATGAGGGGGCGGGCGTCGGCGTCGTGCTTGGAGATGAGGCGGAGCTCGCAGAGGGCCTCGGTGCGGGTGTGCTCGGAGACGGAGCTGAGCTTCGTCACCAGGGACTCCGCCGTCCGGCGCTTGACCAGGGACTCGGCCGCCATGCGCTCCTCCGGCCGGCGACGCAGTCTCTCTCTCTCTCTCTCTCTCTCTATCTCTTCTGCGAGAGGTGGCGGGCGGGGAGGACGAAAGCGAGAGGACTACAGCAGGAGATGAAGAGGGAAGAAGAAGAGGTGTGAAAGGGGGAGAGACGAGGAATCAAGGCAAGGAAAATACGACGAAAGTCAAAGGGATAACCACCTAATCCTCGGCCTTTCTAGCGTATCAAGGTTCAAGTCGCCATTTTTCTTCTTCGTTTTTTTCGAGCGTTTCTCGTTTGTTGTTTCGTCGGTGTTTTTTTTTTTTTTTTTTGGGGGGTTTCGGATTGGGTTAGGACAGAAACGTGGGGGAGGGGGCAGGGTGTGGGGTCCAGGGGAGCCGCCGCATTTTTTACTGGTTCCGTGATCGCGGAGGTTTGACTATTTGCGCACGTGCTGCGGGATTTTTATCGCTCATCATCATTCACGCCGCGTTAATAAAGCCGTTTAGACTCCGCTAAAAGGAATTAAAGATGGAGGACTCGGTAAAAACGTTAGGCCGCGTGTTTTGTCTAAAGGTCAGGAATTGTGAGCCTAATTCCCTAATCTCAATTGTATTCCAAACTTTTTTTTTTCCTTACGAAAACACCAAACTTTATGTTCAGTTTCCAAATCTGCCATGGACTCTTTCTTTCATATGAAAATTGTTCATTTTAACTTTAGTCTCAAATTTACCTCGACTTTTTTCTTTTTGTCTCAAACAAAAGTCACCAATTGCCAATCTAACCTCAAATGTTGATTCAACACCAAAAAAATCGCCGATAGTTGTTTGACATGATATTTTCGGGCCGATACACATTGACAAAGCGACTTATAAAATTATTTCTAGATGAAAACCATTCTTTAATATGAAAAATTAGAAAAATTAGGAAAAACTAATGGAGTTTTTTTTATGGAGGCAGATTTGAGATCAGGATTAAAGTTGACGCTTTTTTAAAATATTAAAAAAATTCAGGATTGAACTAATTTAAAGTTGGGTTTTTAAATTCAAAATTTTCTTTGGAGTGCTTGCCAAAATGCTTTACCCATTAGAGAGAATCTCTATAAAAGAAACATCATCACACCTGATCCCATGTGTCCTCTGTGCAATCAATCACCTCAGGACAGTTGAACAACATGTTCTCTTGATCTACAATTGGACAGCAACCATCTGGGAAGACCCGCGACCAAGTCTGCAGAATTTAGACCATCCCATCACTCGAGTTGACAAATGGGTGTCACAACACTTAGACTCAGTCACAAAATTACAGTCAAATGAAGTTCTCGGGGCCATTTTATGGTTAATTCGAAAGGGGCGTAACGCCTACATCTTCCAATGACGACGCCGGCCAAACCCAGGTTCGATTGTTGACCGTGCAATTACTGAAACTACATGCTTCTGGAGGTGGAACTCAGGACAGAAAAGAAAAGTCGAGCAACAAAATGTCTTACCTTCCATTTAGCAGCCACCGGTGAAAGGTGCCCTTAAGATCAACGTCGACGGGTCGAAGAAGGAGCGTTCACTGGACCGTGCAGTAGCTGGAGTGATTCACGACTGTAGGGGAACGATGTTCAAGGGTTCGTGAGATCAGTCCAAACGGAATCGGTGGTGGCGTGTGAAACACTAGCTATCATGGGTGGTCGGCAACTTTTGGAGGAAGCCACTGACCATGGTGCTTTCCGTGCCGTGGAAGTACCGATGGAAAGTGATAACAGAGAGTTAGGCTCCGTTTGATTTAGCTTTCTCAAGAGGGTTTTGGGCTCTCAAAGCCTTTTGGGGAAAATATTTTGTATTTGGCAATCATTTTCGAAAGCTACTTGGCCAAATATCAGCATTCCCAATGCTGGGGGAGGATTAGCTTTGGGCCAATTTGGTTCGACTTTGGAGAAATGCCCTTGGGAGAATACAAAATACCTTTGAGATAAAGGGATTTTCCGAAATGCTAGACTATTTGATAAACTATAATTGAAAAGTCTTTAGGAAACGCAAGATTATTTGATAAACATATATTTGAAAAGCCCTTTAGTGTGATCAAATTAAGTTTTTAGTTTTAGTATTTTTAAAATTGCAAAAAAGAAACAATAACTATATAAAATTTTATATTTTCATGTTGAGAGTAATGTAAAAGATATATATTAGTAAATTTATTTAAAAATTATATTAAAAAAATTTGATTATAGATTAGATGCAAAGCTCAACTTTTAGCATAGGGTTCTTTTAGGTTTGTTTTCAACTTTGAATAATTTTTTTTTTAATTATTGTAGTATTAATCATCTTCGTTAATTAATGATCGTTCTAGTGTATTGATAAAAAGTTGAGTTATTGATTGTTAAAAGATAAAAATGTCCAAAAAAAAAAAAAAAAAAGGTGAACCCAACATTTGCAAAGGGTTTTTATTATTTTTTAAAAAATAAAAATAAAATCCGATAAAACTCCGTCACCAATCAACGTCAGTGGTTGGGGTGTGGGGAAGATGATCGGTTTAAAAAAAAAAAAAAAAAACAAGAAGTCAACCGATGAATAGTAGATGTGGACTTGTATTTCCAAAATGCAGAAAGCCCAAAGTAGGTCCCCACCTGCTTTGGGCTTGATTTCAAAGCGCAAGATTTGGTTAAGGAGCTTTCGAAGGGGCTTTCGAGGCTGAAAACCCCTTGGGGCATTTCGAAAATGCTAATTCATCTTCTTCCCTCGTTCGTCTTCATCTTCACCCTGAGAGTTCGCCTTCTCATCGGCGCCATCGCCCGCGTGTGGGGTCTTGCGTCCCTAGTGACCACCGCCCAGGGTGACGGGACCCGCGACCTAGGCAGCGTCGCGTGGCGCGCTAGCCAAGCGACACCACCTAGGTTTGTGCAACCTCAGGCGGCGTCGCCGGCTTCGCACGCACCAGCAACACCGCCTGAGGTTGCCAGTTCTGGCGGTCTTGAGGCCAGATCTAGCCTCCGCAACCTCAGGCCACCGATTTAGTGGTCCGGCGGCTAGTGCCGAAATTTGATTTTCAGACTTAAATAAAAAATAAAAAATAGCAAAAGTCAATTACAAACGTGAAATTTGCCAAACAGTGTTTATGTTAAGTTGCCTTTCAATGCTATAATTTACCAAACGGTGTAATATTTCCGCAGACCTCTTTACCTCAAAGGTATTTGCATTCTCCCAATGGCATTTCCCCAAAACCGAACCAAATGGGCCCTTAATCAACTGTTTGCTTAGCGAAGATAACAGCTCATGGAATATCAAGGCTTGGGCTGAGGAATGCAAGGCACTGCTGGGTCGGTTACAATATTGTCCAAGAGAAGCAAATTGTCTTGCGGTGGCGAAGGCTAAAAGGCAAAATGAACTTCCTTCTAATTGGTTGCTTTACCCCCTGCAATCTATGTTATATATTTTGTGTTTAGATGTAAACAAACTTGGTTTTAATTAATGAAATTTCTCAGTTTTCGACCAAAACAAAGGGGGGGACTAGGCCGATTGATTTTTCGACCTTTTATGATGCGTGAATGAACGAGTAACTGATCAAACAGCGATTGGATAATGATCAAGTGATTGCTTTGAAACGGGATGGGCCGTATCTATCAACCATGCGGCATCAGTTATTGAAACAGGGACGAATGGTGGGAGGTCCTTCTTTGTTTCGAAAGAGAAACGAGACAATTGACAAAGGGTTGCTTCGGATGGGCCTGGTCCGTGCTCATTGCCAATGGGCCGAATATGATAAAAGGCCAGAATTAACCGGTCCCGTCCGATTTCCAGATTGGATAACGATGAATGTTCACCCCTAATTTGCATTGATGGATATTGTACTTTTGGTGCTCTAACTGGCAGACCCAAATATCAGTATAAACTCAAAAACCAATTCGAAAACCCAGAAGTGGAGAAGGCAACGTACTAATCTCTCCCAATTTTTTCATGGAGACTGCCCTTTACTGTAAAAACATGCGACCCAATCTATCAACAAGCGAAGTTGATTGAGCAGGGCGTGTCGCAGATCCGATCCGAAACGATTGTGCGAACCCAGAAATGCCCCAACTGCGCCCTGTTTCCAACTCAGCACATGACCCGGAGCGGTACAGAAAGATGAAATTGGAAGCAGTCCTCGGGATGAAATTGAAACCAAAATGTTCCGATTCGGAAACCCCTTCGCCGAAAACAAATAATCAATGAAACCCTAGTAAATTGGTGACCCATCCAAAAGACGCGCCCTTACACAAGACGATGTCATTATGCCCCGACACATAGAGGCACATACCGCCACCGCGACCTTCGGAACAAAATCTAATCAGGTACAGAGCTCGCGGGCCACTCCGAGCCTCGAGTTCGGCACGTCATAGAGCACCCGGTGGTTCTGCTGCTGCATGTTGGCGATCACGTTGAGCACGGAGTTGAGGTCGCCAGGCGATGCGGCCATGGCCAAGCACGTGATGCTGCTGGCAGTGCTGTGGATGAGCAGGTTTTCCGGGGGGAATGTCACGTTCATGCCTGAGAACATGAAGGTCATGGCCGGCGCGACGATGGGGGCGGAGTAGCAGGTGTCGAAGCCTCCGAGGGAGGTCACGGTCAGGTTCCGGCCGACTCGTCTGCGGAACTCATTCCTCACGGCAATGTAGGCCGGCTGCACTAGCCGAGTGAAGACAGTACCTTCATTGAAAAGAGCGTTAGGCAAATGACATAAGAGCAGAGAACAAGATATAGTTTAGCGCACAAGCACAGCGCAACCTAAATGATTCATGAATCTTTATCAATCTTTCTTAAGGGTAGCTCATCATCTCGTGTCTAATGTAGACCTAATTAAACGCTAACCCCTAAATTATTTTGTTCATGGAAAGTTGGTCGATTACAATGGCCAAGCCAGGGCGAAAGAACCGAACATGGATGGACCACCACTAGGTTACTTGGAAACAAAAACTTAAATTCTTTTGACTTTATGTCCGATTTTTCATGTCCTCTTCGCTTGTCTCCAGGAGAAGACAAATGCCCAGTTGGACAAGAATCCAAGAAAAATGAACAAGCTAAGGAATCCGAAATGCGGGACAATGCACGTACCGGAGTCGAATATGGTCCCCGAGCCGGTGGTGGGGTTGAAAGGGAACGCGCTGGGCGGAATGTCCACGGTCCTCCGGCCGACCCGGATCGCGAGCAGGTTGACGTAGTAGAGGGAGGACCGCCTCGGGTTCTTGAGCAGAGGAGTGAACTTGATGCGCTGGGGCTGGCCGACCGGGCCGAGCCGCAGCGACCCGGAGAAGTTGAGGGACTTGAAGCTGGGCAAGCAGTAGGAGAAGGTGGACTTGTAGAGGTTCTGGGTCTGCGACAGCAGCGACAGCGGGCCTCGGCCAAGGCCCAGTAGGCCCTGCGGCGGCACCGAGCTGCCAGTGGCCTTCTGGATGCACCCGAAGGTGTAGTTCGGGATCGGGTCGGAGGCGAGGGTCAAGGTGTCCTGCGAGACGTTCGCGGCGATGCTGGAGCTCCCGTACGTCATGTTGAAAAGGCACGCGCCGCCGCCGCAGGTGGGGTTCGACACCTGAAGATGCGCATGTATTCACGTGAGTACGGTTTTGGTGGGATGCGAGCGAGCGAAACACACTTCTGACTGCAAATCCTACTGTCCGAAGTGACTGCAGCGCAATTATAGGAAGTGCCACCCGCATCGATGTAGATTACGGACAAAGAAAATCCTAAAAGAAGAGAACCTAGATTGTCGCGCCAATCACGGGATGTCACTCTGCTATGCCTAGTCTTAGTCCGAAGACACTGGTCTCGTCAGTCTGCTGAATGAGCAGTGAATTTAACGTCTTTTCACTAAACTGCAAATCCACTTAGTTTTCCATTAATAATCTCGTCTAAGAATGACTGTCCAAGTGACGTTTTCTGATTTTGTCCGGCTTAGGATACGAATCCTATTACGACGGAGGAGATACTACTTTCCCCGGAACTCATAGCGAGCTAAGGAAGACATTTAAGGGAGCGTGTCCTGATAAGAAACAAGGGACCGAGACTCCATGTCCTGGACGTGTACATGCCAATAGTAGCCACAAGACATGACCGAAATGGGAGGTAATGTACCTGAGAGCACTGGGGAGACTTGCAAGGGAGGTTCTTGTAGGTGGTGGACTTGGCGGAAGCGAACGCGGCGGACGACGGGCAGCCGACGCAGCCGGAGCAGGGGACCCAGGCGGCGTCACTGCTGGTGTCCATGGCCATGAGCAAGGTCTGAGGGGGAGTCCCGATCTTGGCCCTTAAGATGTAAGTGGGGCTCTGGATGATCTGCCTCCCCGACGCCACCGGCACCACCGACTTGCCCGCCACGAGGCTCGACAGGAACTGGAGCCTGGCCTGGTCCTCCTGCTGCATCTGGAGGACGGACTCTTCCCAGGAGAGGGACGGAGTGGGGGGCCTGAACGGAGAGCATGGGCTGTATACGTGCAGCACCTCCAGGGTCGACCCCTGGTCTTGGACGCTGCATTTTGGGTTTTGGGCATTTGAGGACGTAGAGAGCAGGAGGAGGAGGAAGGAGAGGAGGATGGAGAGAGGGAGTTGCAGGGTTTCCATGGCTGCTTTTAGGTTTCGGGGTTCAGAGTGGGAGGAGAGTGTGCTTTCGGGTTGCTATTTATACATAGAAATACTTGTGAGATGACATGGCGAGCAGGGCATGGATGTGAATGTGAATTATGTATCGAGCATATTTAAGTTGTCATTTTGAATTTTGTACTGATTATGGAGGGTACTTTATCTTTATTTTCTTCTTCTTTTTTTGGATCTGTCCTCTCTAGCGTGCAGTCCCTTGTCATTCTCATGGTCTAGGGAAATGGAACTGGCGATTCTTTTGTATTTGTTTAGGTGGAGCAGTTTTGTCACTATGTAATGTGCGTATGAGGGTGGTGGAACATGATATGTCTCCACTTCCTCGGGCTTCATCACTCATGATGAGAATTCGATTTACCCTTTTCCTTTTTTGGCTGAATTTTTAGCTGATGCACTGTTTAATTGATTTAATATTGTCTCAGCGGTGACACCATAACATGTAACCAAAAAAAATTTCATCTGCTGCTCAAGATGTGAAATGTAGAACAGGCAATTTGCAGCAGTAGTATGAAGCATCCTGTATACAACCAACCCTCGATATAGCATAGAGTCGATCCCAGATGAAACTCTAGGACGAGAGAGACGAGTGAACCGTTGTTCTTCTTAAAAGCGTACAAAGTAAAATTGGCATCATGTTTCCTAGGTCTAATCATATGGGGAGAGAAACCAGGTGTAGATTCCTTCCCTTTCCTCATCGTACACAGTAAATATGCTTACACAGGGACCAAAAGATTATATCCTCTGATACGATTTAAACATCGAATGGAAGTACATGTCTGGGAATCTCACATGGTCACACTCCAATACTAAATATCTTTCGTCTGACCTGTCACGTGGTACGAAACACATGGGAATGTACCTCTGTCGGTAATGCTAAAAAAATTCGCATTATACAACCAAGGTCCATATGTGCAGTAACCCTGCAAGTCGTTCCAATGATTAGATTCCAACGAAGATTAATTAATGAAGACACAAATCTTTCATCTTTTTCAATAACATGCCTTTTTCCATTAAACAATCTTTTATGCGGGACGAGAAGCTGCCAATCATGCAGGAAGCATCTCTATGCAAGCCAGTGAAGATACAAAGAGAAAGGCCACTAAACGAGCAACGCGCACACGTTATTAGTGTCTGCTTTCATATGTTTGCTGCTGTGCTTTGATTCTTCAGGCCTGAGTGAGATCTCGATCTCATTTCATTGATTAATTACAACAGCCGAGTGGGAGGGAAAAGCAGATTAACTTTTCAGCATATATTGCTGTTCATACTGAATGGATTACGAAAAAAAACAATTTTAAGCTTCATGCTCAGTGGTGAACTGTGAAATACAGCGAGGAGGTGGTGGGTTATCTTGTCTCGTAGCCATGCGCATTATGTCCAGGACCGGGCTCTCACGTGATTGCGCCGTGTGTTGACCGGCAGAGTGACCTTTTCCCATCGTTCCTATATATGGCTACAAGCCAGAGATGCCTTAACAACAAGAAACGAGGGCGAAAATTTCCGAGTAGACTCAAATTAAAGGATGACCTGACCAAGGGCATCCAATGTAAAGACAAGATTCAAATCCAAACGTACATTGAGACTTTCTGTTTGCGTCATTCGGCTTGCAACGAGTGTCATCAATTTTCGGTAGCCTGCTCGATATCAGAAATCATATGCATTGAACCACCCAAAAAAGATCATCGAAGGGTTTGCATTTGGAGCTGCGTCTCAAACTTGATGTAATGTAACCCGTCGGGTACCATATAGAGAATCAACTTATATTGCTGTCATCATGTTACGTGTTTGCATGGTTGAACATACAGTATACATAACACACTAGACCACCATATCGATCACCGTCACCTCCAAGACAGATACGATCGAGATGCTAGCAATACACATGAATCAAGTAACCGTATGATACTCGATGGCACTTCTGTCATATGTATTGAGGAACTCGAAACTAATCTTCCTCTAAATTCATTATAACTCTTCGAGGTAATGACTAGAATGAGCTAAGGTTGGTCCGATGAAGAACGAGGGAGGCGAAGGGAATATATGGGTGGGTACGGGTATATATATAAAAAACAAAGGAAAAGGCTGCACATGTGGGAGTTATGCAGCGTCCAGGCTTTTGAAGCTGAGGGTTTTGTCGAGTTGTTCTTCTAACTTGATTCTCACCAACAGAAGAGCTTCGCTTCAGATGCGTTCTCTGCAGTGGAATGGCGTCACGGGCGATGATCTTGCACTTCTTGCTTGTTTTTTACTCTTTGGCCGACACACCACGTCTGGACACACCGCTCCTCATTACTTTTGGTCATCATCATCCTCATATCCATGTTGACCCCATAGGGTGTCATATCTCAGCATCTCCATTTCCTCCCTTTTTCCAACGAGAGAGCTTTGCATGTCTTGCTCAGTAACTTAATAGACTAGGCTTTAGAGGGGATTTGCTGTTGTAACAATTCATCGAGCGATCCCCTCGTGCGATAGCCTTGATCACTAGCTGTTTGATTAAATTTCATTGATTAATTAAGGGCATTTGATTAGGACGTCTATAATGTAAAAGCTCAAGGGATAGGATGGAGGCCACTCATCATTGTGAACTTGGGCGAGAGCGGCATATTCTTTGGAACCAAAGGAAGGGGACCGCCACCCGTGACTTCAGTGACGATTTCGTTCCTTCCTTTCCCAAGTGGTCGGACCCAACAAGGATTTCCCACCACTCTGTGCCGCAATTTACGTTTATTTTTAGCCGCAAACCGGCCCCCCTCGAAGCACCCATCAATCCGTCGGTGCTCCAGTTTAGCGTTACGAGAAGGCTCGACTGGCCAGTTTTCCATAAAGAGGCGTCGGTAGCGGGTCATGCCAACCCGTGACCTTTGGGGGAGAGAGAGATAGAGAGGTCCATGATGGGTCGGCATCTTCTAGGTGAGAGGGACACCATAGGATCACGGGTTAGTACGAAAAAGACTGAGCCTTTACAAACACGGGCTCTTTCATCATGAAAGAGGGAGCACGCTGCGCAACTTTGACCCTGTCTTTTCGTCGCTTGTTTTTTTCTTTCCAACGTTTGTGTAGGCCTTTCCTGTTGGGCGGTGTCCTAAAGGGAACTTCCTGTATCTCATCAAGTACGCGGCAGGATATGCCGGACGTTTTACCGTGTTATGTTAGTCTATTACTCACTGAATATTGGAGCCTTCGAGGCAAGTGCACGTCGAAGAAACTCCTTCAGCAAGTGGACGACCCATGAATGACCACAAGTTTTATGACTGGTCAGTGTGTCCGAAGGTCAATATCCAAGTTCACAGCCATCCATTCTACCTTCCGATTCTGACCAGAAAAAGAGATGTGATCACTCTTGAACTGAGAGGCCCGGCAACGATGTGAATTATTGAGATTAAAGGGAAGGCATTACCTCATCACGAGGGACGACACTTAAATAGAACTTTCTGGACCACCAGTAGATAGTCCAACCTACTTAACTCCATCCAATTCATTTCGTAAATCTAAAGTACCTAAGATTAGATTGGCTTTATGAGGTATCCTACTTTAACGAAGCCAAAAAGATCTCCCCAACTACTCTTCCTCTTGTGAATCCTTATGCTACTTTTGCCAAATATACATCCTTTTTTCTCCTATTCACTCCATTAGACAGTTAATTCTTCGAGGTGAAGGAATATATATTTTCTACTTGGTTCGACCTGTCGGAGTTATCCCATATCAATTGTAAAAGGAGCAAATGATTAGTTTATAAATGTGATGGAAATTATTATTCTTTTAGCTAACTTTTGAGATGAAAGAAACAAAAGATCATTCAATACTCATGTCAAAATCAAGTTATTAACAAGTCTGGACACAATATTTACGGGAAATACGAGTTGTTGCTACCCTGACTCGGGAACCGATGTGCAAAGGCAAGATTGTTGGAATTATGTTAGTTTGTTACTATTCATCTCCTGAATTCTTTCGACATAGATTCAGCAAAGATGCACTCATCTACATCCTTTTTGCTTTATGATTCCATGGTCGAAAAGGTCATCTTGTTGTTGTTCGTATGGCTCTTCTAGATACAATATTTCTTTACTATCAACATGCTTGTAGTGGGACAATCGATAATACCCTAAATGTTGGAACGGTGTTTGTCACCTTATTTCTAAATTTCAATATAGAGCTTTGTTGACACCTAAATTTTGGCGATTTAGTTTATTTATTTATTGCATAAGAAATTAGGGTTAATTTTATTAATTGCATAGCATATAGATTTAGGTGCATTTATTTTTTTATTTGCATTTTTTGAGTTTTATTGGACCGGTGATGGATGGGTTCGAATTAGTGGTTTTGAGCTTTAAATTGACAGGCCGAACTAAGCCCATGAAGCAAGCAAATTGGCCCAAGTCCGTTTTTTTTTTAAGTGATCGAAAGATTATCTCGTGAAAAATTAGAAATTCGAATATTTTTTATTCGAGATATGATGAATTGTTTTTGGATAGGTCAAGTGATATTGCGTTCGACAAAACAAATATTGCGGATATTAATTTGAAAAGATTAAAAAAATTTAATCGGTAGCCTATAAATAGATGAGGAACGCGTAGGGTTTAGGAGGCCACACATTGAATATACGGCCACAATATAGAGAGAAAACACACGTGAGAGAGAGAGAAGGCCTTGAATGTCCAACGAATGAGCAATGTGACGATTCCATCATCCTTGCCGGCTACAGCGAGTACCTGCAGCTGAGATCGGACCTCCTCATTCTGGGTTCGTCGCTTCAACTCAGCCAATCACGCATGAGGAAGATGCAGTTGCCGTCTCCTTTCAAGTCCCTCCAACGACGACATTCTCCGAATTTCCTGCACTAATGGTGATCCACTTCTTCTTCCCGAACCTCGCACCAACAACGTTGACTTCCGGTTCAACCCCTCCGTTCCTCTTGGCGTGCTGTCCCTGGTTTTCTCCTTGGTGTCACTTGCACATTTGGACGTCTTGCAGCTTCTCATTGATAATGATGCTACCTCAAGCAACACACATATAACTCTTTCAATTGTCACTTGCACATTTAAATTTCTCCGTGTGCAAATTCCCTGGTGGTTGAGGACGCCTATAGCGCGACTTTGTTCTTAGTGCCAATTGCTTTGTCGTGGTTGTGGACACTTCCTCGGGCCATCTTTGAGGCCATCACCACACGAGTCCCTTGTCGTGTGCCGATCCAAGACCCATCTGCTGTGCCGAGCCTCACCCACGAGGGTCGAGGTACGCATCCAACTTGGTGGCTTATCAGTGATCCCTAAGCTCAAAGGCTGCCGTCCGGTCTGTAGTTGTGAGTCGCCATCCCAATTTGGAAAACATTATCCGCGCGATATCGAGAGCTAGGTGAGATTCTTGATTGATTCGATTTTCTCATATTTTATTGCCCGATCCATGGGATCTCGATTTATTTTGAATATTTGTTCATTATTGCCATATCCAAAAATCTTTTGAATTCTTATGAATTCGGAAATTTCCCAATTTGACATGATTGACGGTCCGATTTTCGCGCCCGAAATCCGACTCGCAATCGCTTGGAAAATCGCCAATTCGATCTCATGCTCGAGATTTGATTCGCGGTTTTATTTAAAATTGACCAATCCGATCCCATGCGTGGGATATAATCCGTCAATTTATGGATATCGGTCTTATCTTGTTAGATGTGCTGTCGTATCGTTTGAGTTGATTTTGTTTTCGTAAAAAAAATCCAAAACAAGTTTGAATTAGGATTAGGTTTTTTTTTTATTATTATTATCTTGCATATTTAGAATAGGGATTTTATTTTGAATCATGAAAAAGAAAAAGAAAAAGTGCACTCATTTAGGATGTTAGTTTTTTTTCTATTATCTAAATTGCATGTTTAATTTTAATTTCGAATTTCATAAAAAATTAGGAATTAAGGCATTACTTGCACGTCATGGCATATTAGAATAAATTGCATGTTTTATTTTAAGTTTAGATTGATTTTTGCATCTTAGGTTAGAGCTTGCTAGATTAAGATAATATCTTAGTTTAAATTAGGATTTAGTCTGACCCGATCCTTAATATAAGCTAGATAGAATCTTAATCTAGATAGTTATGTTTTGTATTTTCCTTAATTTCGAATTTCATAAAAATTTGTCTTAGGATAAATTAGTTTCAATTTCTAGAATATATTGCATTTTTTTAGAATAGAAAATTCATGTGCACGTCATATAGAATTAGACTCATGAAATGCATGTCATTTTAGTGATTGTTATTAGGTTCATTTAATTAGAAATTGCACGTCATTAGAATTAGGTCATTTTGATTAATTTAGATTGCATATTTAATTATTGCATGTTCATTAAGAAATCATTAGTTTTTTTTACTTTTACTCATTCATATAGTTTAGGACATTTTGCCATGCCCTATTATTTCATATTAGATTAGAAGCATTGCATTGCATATTGCAAGATTCTCATTAAATAAAGTAAAAACAAAAATTGAGTGATTGATTGTTAATTAGAAATCATATCTAGGATTGCTGATGTGAATTATGATCTAACAACGCAGATGCTTTCGTTGCTTTGAGGTAAGTTCTGCATTATTTAATTGATTTCTTGAGTGTTAAATTGGTGGTATGTGCACCCGCATGATCACCTCACATGTTAGAAAAGTGAATTAAAATCAATTTAAGCTGTCTGCAAAACATTTTTTCGAAATAAAAGAGAAATGTACCGAAAGGGCACTAAAATAGTCTAGTGTAATCAAGTCCCCGTATCCAAAGTCTCTGGTTCGTAAGAGTAAAATGATTCTCCCATTATTTTACTTAAGTGTCTAATCGACCTACCACAAATTGATTAGTGGCGACTCCCTTTTGCATGCTAGATTTTTGAATTTAAATCGCGAGTTGGTATGGGCTTGGGAGAGTCCAAGTTAAGTCTAGGCTTAACAATCCATTAGCCTAATTTTAGGTGGTGCACCCAAAAATCTGATTGCGACAAGCTTTATGACACTCACCTTTTAACTGCCTTGAAAGTCTGACTTTGAATTGCTGGAGCCCCAAGTAACAAATTCTGTTGTTGATCCTTACACTATCAGATGGTGTATAGAGTTCAAAATCATGCAATAGATCTCTCTCCCAACATCAGAAGAAGCTCTAATGATCTTCGTGGATAATAACCATACAATATCTTATGTCCATGTTCCTAGACAAAGTTCCAAAGATGAGTCGGTTAAACTTCTCCTAGAAACTTGTGTAACCAACTATGAAAAACTTCACAAGGATGTTCGTCCAATCCAGTTTACTAAGCCAAAATTCATCAAAAAGAGGGTTGGTAGTGTGGTTATAAAATTTGACCACATGGAACAGAAGACGGAAGCATCCAACTCTATTTTCTCCACTCTTCTTTTGGTCCAACCTACCCAGGACCGCCAAGAAGATGAAGAAAATGGTTTCCAGCATAAATGTCGCACGGGCCCTTCGGTCCATTCTTTTGATACAAATGGTAATCCTCTTTAATACTTCAAAGACCCGATTACGGGACAGTGGGATGTGGACTACTAGCGTGAATTTTGTACAGCCCCTCCGAAAGAAGAAGATGATCGCCCTTCAGCCAAAATGAAAAAGAAAAAGGTCCGAGATAATTTCTATCAAAGAAACCTAGATGGATATTCATTAAATAGTAGAGAAATTGGTTTATGGTATCTTACACAGTGTCTATTCCAACTTCGATATTATCTCCGGGCTCTTCACCACCACCTTTTGACCATAAGTGTAACGAACCATCAAAACGCAGGCCATAGGAAGTTAATGCAAAAGGATGCCTAAATTAAGGGGGAGCAGACCTAACGCTGAGCTCATACGTGAGAGGGAGATTGTTAGGATGCACGTGTAAATGAGTTGTGTTAGATAAATCTCACATTAAAGAATTGATGTGCTATCTTAGTTGGCTCATAACTCATTAAACTATTAAATGAAGGTGGATCCAATTGAAAATATTGACAAACCCGTATTTGAATTCTTTCTTGGCGATCTCTCTAATAAAAAGTATTAAAAATTTATTGTACGCTTCCAACAAGGTGAATCAAGCATGGCACATTTAATAATCATTTCGTACTTTTGTTGGACAATTGTGATTAGCATTCCCGATTTCTCATATATGCCAACACGGAATCAAGGACTTATTTTGGTACTCCTAGCTTTTCTTTTCTTCATTTAAGAAAATAAAGTACATATATCTACTTTTAAAACTGCCAAGTGCGCACCCGAGCTTTACCTTAGACTATTTTGCACCCTGCACATGATTATCCTTCCGTCACTACTCATGGAAATGCCATTTTCTTTCCGAATGCCCATTCCAGAATCCTAAATTCTCAACTTGCCCAAAACGCTCAAAGCCATTAAAATAACAAGCCATCCAAGCCCTAAGCAAGATGCTAAAATGAATTCACAAGGAGGACAATTTGATTTTTTCATTGTGAAATTTTGCCTAAAGATATGCGAATGACATTTGCAAAAATAGAGGCATGGAAGTAGTCATGAGTAAAAAAGATGAGGCCTGTTGTTAGTATTTTCCCTTCTTTTTAAGGGATCGCCAGCCACATACATGTAGGAAGTACAAGAATATAATGTTGTTTACTGTTATTCGCCGAGCTCAAGAACTATGCAAATTTTCCATATTCTCCTCTCCAACAATTTCCTAAAGTCGCGCTCTGGTTCCGTTTTGCCTTGATAAAGAGGAAATCCTTAAGTCATCATCGGACTGCCATATCTTGAAGCATATGCCGGGAAGAATCTTAGTTTATTGAGGTTTTCCCATATTGATGCAGAGTTAGTTGTATCAAAGACGGGCAAATTCTATTTGTAAGACGCATTCAGAGGCCAGTATACCGAAACAAAGATAGTCTCAAGGAGTCGGCTATATCCAAAAAGCAAATGTCGCCTATACTAAGAAGATTTACAAAATTTGGTCAACTAAATGGTGTGATCGGCTTGTATTGAGTATGTAAACATGGTCCATACAGAATGGACAAGTTCTGCTCTGCACTCTGCAATTCTTTTTGGGGAAGGCGGGGTTAGTCAACCCTCACTTTGTGCAGAATCCTTTCCAGACGTTGCAATTTCAATCAAAATTTAAAGATGTTTCCAAAAGGAGTCTCGAGGACTTATGCTCGAATCTGCACATAACTCAGTCCTTAAGATGTATCCCAATTTGGAATATTAGCTGTAGCTTCGTTCACCATCTTGACAAGAGTGACCTGCAAAACCAGCAATGAAGAGCATCTTAATGAAAGAAGTAATAACCAATGTTTCGAATTGCCACAAATTTTACCTCATGATTGGCAAAACTACCAATGCATAATCTATCAGCCCTTGGCAATTAAACTGTTTCCTCAAAAGGTTTTCCTCAAAACCTTACTAATAAGCTCTTCTTCAAAGCCCCCATTTGCAAAATTCATTACGGATGCCATCTGGCACATGTTCTTAAAGAACCATGACACACAATTATTACTTCCCAAAAGTTCCGTTATTATCCGAGGAGAAGGATGATCATACCACTTTACGAAGGACAGGTCGTGGCAATGGCCTAAGATTCTAAGAATAATGCAGTAGTACTGTGCACATCACTTTTTCTTGGTTAAAAAATTTGTCTAGAGCATCTCAAATTCCTTGAGAACAATACATGATTTCATCAGCTCAAGGTAAACATGCCTCTGTGGAAATGGTAGTTAAAGAACATTTGACATGACCTATAACATCAAATTGTGGACACAGACATTGCAAGCAAACAAGGCATACAAGGGCAATGCGTGACATGAGCCATAATTGTTTGAGGTGTGATGCAAAGAAATATCTCCTACAAAACAAATTACGACATTGCCCAGGATTCTAAGGATTATCTTTAGGACATACCACACTTTCAGGAACTCCAGGTGGAGGCAGAGAGAGGTTTCTTGGTGGTGGTCCTCGAAGATGTGATCTCTTATCAAATCGCCATTCGCCTATCTTCCCATACGTTAACTCACCCTAGAAGCCTTGAAATGTCAGAGATATATAGTTGTTTTCATTTTTCAGTTCAAATTGACAATGTCCACATTCCAGTATCCTAAATCAGAGAAAGTTAACAAAGAACCGACAGCATCACCTAAGAACATGTGTTGTAAACTATAATAGGAGCAGCATATACTTATTACCTACTGAAGTAGATAGCAAAGGCAGTACCTTTAAGTTGTAGTCACATCCATAAGTGTAATGGATGATGAACCTCTTTCCAGTTTCCATATCCCATGGAGGCTGAAAACAAAGAAAGAAGAGCTTTACACAAGAAAATTCGTAGGGTGCAGCATATAGTCAATATGGGAACCACGGAGAAAGAGATCATCAGGCAAGCATAAGAGTAGAGCAGCAGCACAGACCTGCAACATAAAGTCTTTACGTAGAATGTGCTGCACGCCATGCAAAGCAGATGCCACCGCATAAGCATACCTTAGCTCAAAGCAAAAAGCAGAATCATCAGCACATAGTAATAAAGTTGATGATTGATAACACAAACTTAAATATGGGTGACATTCATGTGTATGTGCGTGCACTCAAGCATTCATTTTCGCTGCTCACATTTCTAGCACCCATCCAAACGTTTTATCAGTTTCTGGATCCTGCTTCATTCTTAGAGAGACATTCATCCATGTGGGAGCGATCTTCCCCAGTAAGTCCTGACAAGAAAGACAGGTATACTGATGAGTAGAAGTATAGATACTGAAAACTGTCAGGTGAAGGGAAACTGCAATCAATCAAGATAATCACCCAATCTTCAACAGTACTTTCTAGCACATCAAGCACAAAAATAGTAATTTTCAAATATCTAAGCATGAATTTACTTCGATTCAAGTCTCATAAGTAGAGCAACAGCAAGAACTCTTACTTTCCTAATAATAACAGGTGAGTTTCCAATTGGATCAATATTTGTCACAGGTCCATGCTCTTCAGGATAAAACTTCCTCACAATTTTCTCATTTTGCTCCGGCTTGATGTAGAAAAAGGGGAAGGCAGCAGGAAATCTTTCATGGGCCAGATTAGGTAAAGGTCTAATAAATATATGGTCAGGCTCTGCCATAAGTATATATCTGCAGTCGAGAAGGAAAGACAGGGAAAAAATCTTTAAAATGTAAAACATACTTCATTTCATGCCCATGGAAACTTTTTCTGGCCCAAGGAAGGAAAAAAATCCATGGAAACTCACTCTTCTTCAATTGTCGCCTTCTCCAGCCATTGTACAAAAGCCCATGGTCTGTTTAAGACGACATATCCCTGATTACAGTGTACGCAAATGGCATGAGACAATCTCAAAGTAATAATGAATAACCACAACTACTCATCCCGGTATATTTTTGAAAGATTGTTATATTGTGTTCAAGTGCGATGCAACTCTAAAGAAAATAAGTTCTGTACATGCTACAAAATTAGAATTGAATCAAGCAAAATTCTTTAAACAGTACAAATCACATATTACTGCTGCAAGTCCAAGAATATGACACTCCATATTTATCAGTTAAAATACAAGTAAATTTCTGCAACATGCTTAGCAACCCAAAGAAATACTCGCATCTGATTCCTTGAGAGGGTAGATTACAGGTAGGTTATATCTCCTTATCGTGTGGTCAGATGACTATGAAGAACGTATAGCTAACTAAAATTCATTTCAGAATGTCCACAATACTGAGAGAAAGCACACCATAGTTAGCACATAGTTAGCACAAAAGTTTTGTATGTAATTATGGTTTGGACGTATACAAAACACAGAGCCAACAAACTAGAGTTCTAGTATCTTGAATGCAATTCAATTGAAAAACTAGCACTATCAGACAAGCATGAGCTATTGGACAATTGACATAGAAAATGACTTACCCTATCCAGGCCTGCTGGAAGAGGATCCACCACCATCGTAGGAATCTCGTCCATCAAGTTATCGGGACTTCCAGAATGCAAAATCCGAGTAAATCCTCCCATATCTGAACCTGGCAAGTCCTTTTTCTGCTTATACCAGTAATACATGATACGACACTGCCATTTGCTGTAAGGAGCGGCTGTCGCCGTAAGGGCGATGTGGAACGGCGACTTTACATGTTTTGGTTTCTTCACATTCTCCGGCATCTCAACGATTGGATCCGACTCTAGCACACTTCTTGTATTAGCACCCACAAAATTTCTAATTGCTCTGTTGTGCCGCATCGTGGTTAGGATGTTGTATGTAGCAAAGCAAAACAGTACAGCCAAAAGAAAGAGTAAGACTGGGGATGCCCTTCTCATGGCTTTCATTCCAAACATAACTCCAGATGACAAAACAGAGGTTGATCTCGCCGATATCAATGTCCGAAGCGCCTTCCTATTTGAAGTGGATTAACAAGCTTCCACTACTCCTAGTGAATTTCTCCATCTTTCCAGGTGAATCCATGATAAGAGCCTTCCTGTGCAGTAGCCAGTAGTCAAAATCAAAGTTGCAAAATCAGCTCTATTCGTGGAAGACATGATAGAGGAAGCATATCTACGGTTACACCATACATTCATAAACTTCAAACGCCGAAAAAAGGACTGAATCACAAGCACAAGCTTCAGCCGAGTATTTAAACTTTTAAGGCACTCGGAAAAACGAAAAGAAGAGTCGGTGTTCTGTTTTGACTGGTCATCGCAAAACACAATCAAGGAGCTTGCCGGCATCTCAAGCAACATGATTCGTAACAATGCAAGCCAAGGAATTTCTCTTTTATTTTCAGGAAAAACTGACATTGTCGCAAGCCAGACGAACAGAAGCCGGTGAGGGAAACGCAGCTGCGAAATCGCATTCATTGTAATCGTATAGCAATAATTAGATACCAGCTTCAAAGTCATACAATTAAGGTAAGAAAACAGAGAAGAAAATCGCGGGAGGAAGATGTAGCAGAGTCAGACAGAGCGAATTCTCACTTCTCGGTGATCGACTCACCTCGATCTCGACTCCGGTTTCCCACGAAGAAGCGAGCTGAAGATGCGATCTCTGCACACATCAACGAAGATATCTTAGGGATTTTCCGGACTCGATCCAGGTGCGCAGACCCACAATTCGCGCCGCCCCGAAGGAAGTCAACGCCAATAATATTAGAAAAAAGATAAAAGAAATGCCGCTAATCATCGCGCACCGCCAGACCCCGAATCAAATCCATTAGCATCGAATTAAAGGAGGAGCTCAGTGGATAAACCCAATAAAGCACGGGAAAGCGAAATTCTCAGAGAAGTGAGAATGGAATTCACCGAAGTGGAGCATCGTAAACATAATTAAAAATAATTAAAAAAAAAAAGAAGAAGAACCTCCGGAAACGAAGACTTCGTCGGAGAAACTGAATTCCGGTTTCGATGCAGAGAAACGGGGACGGGGAGCGGAAGAAAGGAGGGGGCCGAATAGACGGGCGGTCAATGACGAACACGCACAGCGCGAAAGGCATTGCAGGAGTGTGAGTCAATCAAGGAATAAAGCACCGACAAAGCAAAGGAAATGGTCGCCACGACACGAGAGCTGAAATCCCATCATCGACCAGGCGGTTCAGCAAAGTGCAAGAGAACTCACGAGATCGACGTGGCCCCAGCCCAGAATAGAGAGAGCGAGAGAGAGGGATCGTTTCTTGGATCAGGTAAAAAGGGCGGTCGGCGCATAGAGAGAGAGAGGGTTGTTCCGAGCCTTGTCGTTTTCAGTGCTCGCTTCTCACTCCTCGCTTTTAATAACGAGAGCTGCACCCCACCGCGTACGCCACGGCTCCCTCCTCGTCCTCCTCATCGTCCTCCTCATCGTGATCGCTCCGTCTCCAGTTACGCGAGTCCACGTCCGTCGCCACGCCATCGCGGGCCCCCCGAGGCTTGTCTTTTTCCGCCTTTTTCTCTCCTCCACTTTCACCGCGATTTCCGGGAAGGGGGAGGGAAGAATGAATGCGCGAGAAAGGAAGAAGGGGGGGGGTCCGGTCAGGTCCTGCTGAGCCTCGATTAACGTGTGGGGGTTCTCGAGAATCGAGCGTGGACTTGTCACGTGTACGTTGCAATTGTCTGTGATCATTCATCGTGCCCGCGATCTAACCGTCACGTCGGTTCGGTTCATGTGGCGAACCCGTGCCACATGATTTTAGTTAGATTCCTTAAACCCTCCTCTGCCCAGTCATCTTAAGGATAGAAAGAATCATCTACCTAATCTATCCATAAAGTTACCCATGAAGAGAAGATAAAAAAGTTAGGCAGTGAAGTTGACTGTGAGGAAACTAATATTAAAGTACATCCTAGTTGAGATGATCCATAAAGTACATCGTAGTTGATGCACGGATTTGACGAGGACGCTTCTCTGTCGAGTCCTCGGATGCCGATAGCTCGCACTAAGTTATGCACCAATTGAAAAGATTTTGTTGAGAACGTGACTTCAAAACACTTGTTAAATATCATAATAAAGAGAATTTGTTATTTTCAATGCTTGATTTATCCCCTGCTACGCAAAACTGGTGCATTGAAAGTCGAAACTTTTTTTATTTAATATGGTTAATGAGTGTTTCGAGGTCAATATGATAAATATTTTGAAAATCAAATTTTCTCTTCTTAAGCATGTTCAATAAATGTCTTGGTGCATTCATCAATGAATATGGCTAGTGTTTGCTAATTTGACATGGAGCTTTGCTAGTGTAACCGTCTTTGAACCAGTGTGAAAATAACAACATAATTTAAGCTACAAATATTTGAAGGAATAAACTTCGTAATAATATATAATTATTATTTTTTTGTTCAAGAAAGCTGTTAATCCAATGGTAGATTAACATCATTTACATAAGTATTTCTCCTTGGCATATCTATTCGGCAACATGTTTAGTTATAGTTAGGTAAAATTTAATGACGTGCTATTCATTGACTTTCCTTCAGAAAAAAATGAACAATTTTTAAAGAAGTATGAAATAATTTCACTTGACTTCAGTCGACCTAAATAATTAGTTACAATATTTCTTTTTATGATTTGGGCATTTAGTATTATCAGATAAATTCTGGCGTTTGGTCATTTGCTAACCTGCATTTCCCTGCAACTTTCAATTGAGTGTTAGTGGGCGGACTTTGGCCATTGTTTTCGAAAAGAACAAGAGGACAAGACATTATCACGAGAATTCCTGGAATCGTGCAGAAACGTGGGGAGCAAGAAGACCAGAATCTGGTGGCGACTGGTCATGAAACACATTCGTTAATCTGTCTTTTTAGATAGAAGAAGTTGGGCAGAAAAGGAGAACTCGAGGAGAGGACAACTCAAATCATGCAGAAAAACCAAACAGAACAGTTGCAGAGTTTCTAACAGTTTAAACCCCCTAGTCCTACTCAACAACAGTTTCCTGATTTAGATATAACAAGAAGAAGAAGTTACCTTAATGAGATAGGGAATAAAGTGATGAAAAATCTCAAATTAAACAATGCCATCTTTTATCATTCTCATTTCTCACCCGCCTAAGAAAAACTCGGTTCCAGTTGGAGTTAAAACTCTTGAATTCCTCCCAAATAATCGGATCGGGCTGGCGAACTCATCCTCAGCAATCCATACAGCATTATTACTCAAAACACTCCCTTTCACGTTAAAGGCAAAATCGTCCGGTCGACCCCAGCAGTGGGTAATTTCATCTAGGTCGGATGGAAGAAAGTTTAGGCTCTTTAGGAGCAGGAGCCAAGATGGGGTTACTTGTGGGGGAAACTTGCAAGCAACAATGAAGTCTCAAAGTGCTCTCTGTCAGGATCTAAAAGTCTCCTTTACCTACCTAAATCTATCAATGGAGTTATCCACAAAGAGAAAGATAGAAGTTAGGTATTGAAGTTAAATGTAAGGAAGCTGATATGAAGGAGACTTTAATTGATTCACAAATCTGGCTAGATGGCTACTTTTTAGAGTGTCCGGACTACAGTAGCTTGTACTGAGTTGGCCATTGTCGTCAAATTTAGGAGTCATTTCGTTTTCAAACTGCATGATGCTAGAAAAACTTATATACGAAACCAATCTTCATGAAAGTTAGACTTTAATTGATTGGGGGTTGAGGGGGTAGATAGATATTAGATACCAATGAAACCACCAACTGTATTTGGTCTAGTTTGCAATAAAAGAAAGATAATGTCACAATTATCACTAGGTTACCTTTTAGGCTGCGTTTGGTCGACCGGATAAAAACCAGGATAGGATATGTTTTATCCTATCCCGTGTTTGGTAACTGTCTAGGATAGAATAAGGTTGGATATAAACGAGATATAAACTAAATAAAAAAATCCGAGGGGGTGGGATAAGGTCGGATATGATTTCTTTTATTCGAAACATAAAAACCTACGCGTTTTTCCTTTCTCCGTCATTCACCCACAGACGACTCTCTGTTTCCAGTGTATGGACGTTGAAACCTTCTCCTCAACAGCTCTCCGATTCTCATTGAAATTTTACGAAAGCCTTCTTCCTCCGCCAAGGTAAGACCCCGTCCGTTGGTGATCGCCCGCCGGTTGCCCTCTCGATCGATTCCCCCCACCGCAATGTTTTCCTCGCTTCGATTGTGCCCCGGCTGCCAAGGCCACCGGCGCCCCGATCGTCCCCATTGCACCGACAGGTCCGGGCGGTCGCGGCGCGTTTCGGCGCGGCGGGGATGCGGGGAAGTACGTGAATTCTTCTGTTGTTGTGTTTTTGACTTTTTTTTCGTGGGATTGACAATGCGTGTCCGTTTTTTTTTTGTTTTTTTGTTTTTTTTGTATGCTTGCAATTATGGGGGGTGGGATTGATTGAGGCGAATGTGGCTAATTGCTTGGGAAAATTGAAGCTTTTCGGTTTTCGTTTGAGCTCCAGAGGATGATTTTGGCTGGGTCTAGCGGTTTGGATCGTTGCGGTTTCCATTTTTATTAAGGCGGCATTCGCGAGCGCGGTGATTTCTGCCGGGGGTTTTGATTGGCGGGGAAGAGGGAGTTGGTGGTTTGGGTGGGAGATTGGGGTTAGCTGAGTGGAGGAAGAATTTAGCCATGGAAATCGGAATGTGGGGTTGGCATCACGGTCCTTGTGCCTCGTTTTTTTTCCGTGTTGAGTTCAGTTGTTATGTAATGGTGTTGCAGGCTACGTGGAGGTGATGCGATGATATTATCTGCGAGCTTAGTAAAGAAACTTTTGGTACGGGTTTGTATTGTGTTCGTCGATTGGAGCTTTACGGCATAAGCAAGATAACTTTGCACATAGGTCCTTGAGGGATTGGATTGTTGCGTGAGTGGGCGAACGTGCTTTGCATCTGCTGTTTTGAGGTCAATCTGTAGCGCATTTGCTGTTCCGTCAGTGTGTGTTGAGTGTCGATGATATTTGCTTTAGTGGGAGAAGGAATCGATTACTTACCATTTCCATTTTGCTTATGTGAGGCAAAGTCACTATTGATATCGCATCGCTTGCGAGGGAAGGATATATCTTGTTGTGTGGGTTGAATATCGTGGCTGATTGAATGCTGAGTTAGTTTTTTGTTTCTCTGTTTTTTGTTACTTTAAGAAATTTGGGAGTGGGAGTGGCTCAATCGACATATATGCTGAGTTAGTTTTTTGTTTCTCTGTCTCTATCATTAAATTTTCTCTACCACGTTATCTTCCATCATTAAGATACGAGGATATCCAACTTTAAATCCGTAGTTCACCAAACAGTAGATTGGATAGGATATGAGGATATCCGACTTTAAATCCGTAGTTCACCAAACAGTTAATGAGATATGAAAAAATCCATAGATTTCTTATCATATCCTATCCAGTCATATCCCGTTTAGAAATCCGAACGACCAAACGCAGCCTTAAGGATTTTGTTGAAGAAGTGAGTTTAAATACCTGTTAAACACTCAAATAAAGAAAAATTTATTATTTCCCATGCCTAACCTCTCTTGTGCTACGCGTAATCGAACAACTCTTGGCCGGCGCCAAAGATCTTTGGCCGATGAGCCACCAGTAAATAAAAAGATAAATTTAAAAAAATTTAAAAAATTATCCATATCAATGTCGATTAAGTCAATGTTTTTTGGTCAAAATTGGCCGGAATAATTACATTGACCAATCGTTAAAATGTTTATGAGTGAATTAGCATAAGTGTAATAGGTTTAGCATTTTCTTTTATTTTTGTTGGTAATATTCCCTTTGGCTATTGTTCGTGAAAATTAAAAAAGAGGACACCAAATTATCACGAGAGCTATTGGAGCCGCGATGGAAACATGCGGAGCAAGAAGAGCAGAATCCATCCGGTGGCGACTTGTCATGAACAGCATTCACCGTTCTATCTTTTCACATATAAAAATTGGAAGGAGAGTCGATCGAGTGGCACTGGCACCCTCACGACACATGCGCGAGCAAGGAGCACCAGAGAACGGGCCCAAGCCTGCTTTCCCATCTTCGGCCCCAATTCCACCTCGTGGACCGAGAGATGATGGATCGCGTGGGATCGCACCCGGTACGTTCCCTGTCTTCTGGTAGGGCGGACAGATTCTCCGACGAGCAGCAAGCGAACAATTCCCCTCAGACGGGAGAGAGAGATTGGGGCAGCTGAACCAGCCATCACAGTCGCAGCTCCTTAGGAGCAGGAGCCAAGACAGGGTTTACTTGTGGGGGAAACTTGCAAGGAACAATGGAGTCTCAAAGGTGCCCTCGGTCAGGATCTAGAGTCCCCTTCATCTACCAAATCTATCAATAGAGTTGCCCACAAATGAGAAGATAAAAGTTAGGTATTGAAGTTAATTGTAAGGAAGCTAATATGAAGGATGCTTCAATTAGTACACGGATCCGGCTAGAGCGCTTATTTGTAGAGTGGCCGGACTACAACAGCTCGTACTAAGTTGGCCATTATCGTCACATTTAGGAGGAATTTCATTTCGTTTCAACATGCATGATGCTAGGAAAACTTATATGCTAGACCAATCTTCATGAAAGTTAGAATCGGTGTAGCTTTGAGATTTTCCCTCCTCTATTTGATTAGGGGTTAAGGGGGTAGATACTAATGAAACCCCAATCGTATTGGCCTAATTCGCACTAAAAGAAAGACAAGATCATAATCGTCACCGCGCTAATTTTTAAGAATTTTGTTGAAGAAGTGACTTTAGAACACTTGTTAAACACTTATATATATATTATTTTTGAAGCTCGGCTTCTCTCGTGTTGCGTGTAATCAATGCATTGAAAACCAAAGTACTTCTCTATTGAGTATGATCAATAAGTGTTTTGAGATACTCATCGATAAGATCCATATAATAAGTACTTTGAAAATCCAACTTTTTCTTACTAAAGCATGTTTAATAAAATGCCTTGAGTGCGTTCATCAATCAATGTGGCCCTTTTTTTGTGCTAATTTGACTTATCTAATCTGCAATATGTCTAGCTACTTTTAAGCAAAATTTAATGGCATGATATGCATTGACTTTTAATTTCAAACAACATAGAAACAATTTTGAAAATAGTAGCGAAATAATTTCACGTGACTTTAGCTCAGACATAAATTATTGTTGTTTGGTTATTTGCAGACCTCAATATCCCTGCAACTTTCAATTGAGTCCTAGTAGGCAGACTTTTGGCCATTGTTCCTTGAAAAGAATGAAAGAGGACAAGACATCATCATGAGCATATCTGGCAAGTTGGATCTCGATTGGAAATTTATCCCATTTATAGTGGCACAATTAACTTGTTTTGACTTATTTTTTTCGTGCAATACAAATCTAACGATCTATACTCAACATGATCCATGTACAACTTATACTTAATTTATATGTGCGAGAGACTAAAGAAAGAGTCATAGGTGGGTTGAATCTGAATAAATTATGAACTCATGAAATAAACTTATTTATAATTCGTTTATTGAATATAACCAATCACATAACAATCCAGCCATTAAACGTGGGTTGAGAAATTGGCCTATAACCCATATTGACACATCTAATCACAAGAACTACTGTAATCGCAATAGAAACATGTGGAGCAAGAAGAGCAGAATCCATCCGGTGGCGACTGGTCATGAACAGCATTCATTGTTCTGTCCTTTCACATATAAAAATGCAAGGAGAGTCGATCGAGTCGGCACCCTCCCGACGCATGCGCGAGCAAAGGAGCACCGGAGAACGAGTCCAGGCCTGCTTTCACATCTTCGGCCCCAATTCTGCCTCGTGGACCGAGAGACGATGGATCGTGCGGGATCACATCCGGTCGAGGAGCAAAACCGATGCGGGACGGAAGCGGGTTGGAGAAAGAGAGAGAGAGAGAGAGATGGATTGAACTTGAATTGTACTCGATCGTGCAAAAATACCCAAGTAAAAAGTGTTTGCGAATCCAGTATCGATTCCACGCTCGATGCGAAATTGGGGCCGTCGCTAAAAATCTGTAACTTAAAATGTCGCCACCGTCGATTCGTCGAACCTATTCATCGTGCAAATAGCGACGGCCGGCCACACGGTTGTTGAGGATTCCCGAATTTTCAAAACCGTTCCCTGTCTTCTAGCAGCGCGGACAGATTCTCCGGCGAGCAGCAAGCGACCAATTCCCCTAAAACGGGAGTTCTAGAGAGAGAGAGAGAGAGAGAGAGAGAGGAGATGGGGGCAGCTAAACCGGGCATCAAAGTCGCAGCTCTCTGCGGCTCTCTTCGCAAGGCTTCCTACCACAGAGGCCTCATTCGATCAGGTGAAACCTCTGTCCCCGTGCGTCTCTCTCTCGCGCGCCCTCTGAGAATCGTGTCGTGTCTCGAGGTGATCGGGTACTTACGTTTGCTGTTTCGGTTTCGATTGAAGCCGTGGAGATATGCAAGGAGTCCATCCCCGGCATGCAGATCGAGCACGTGGAAGTGTCGCCCCTCCCCATGATCAACACCGACCTCGAAGAAGAAGGCGGCAAGTTCCCGGCCGCGGTCGAAGAGTTCCGCCGCAAGATTTTGAGGGCCGACAGCTATCTCTTCGCCTCTCCCGAGTACAATTACTCCATTGCCCGTAAAATCACTCTGCCCTTTTCTCTCCTTTTTGCTTTTGTTTGGCCTATTGAATTTCTCCCGTTACTAGCGCTGCAAGTGAGAGTAAAATCGGGTTTTATTGTGGTGGTGATAATCAAGCACTTCAACCAGTTCTTGATTCGGGCGTATAAAGTTGAAGACTTTGTAAAAATGCTGGCCTTCGTTGTTGGGGTGGTGAGGTTAGGTAATTTGCCTGAAATTGAGAAGACCCAAGCTATATGTGAATTTCACGGCCGAGCATTTTACCGATCACCTAGTGATTGGCGGCTGTGCGGTGACAGTCCGCACCCGCTCCTTTAGCTCGGCCAGTTTTGACAAGATTAAGATGTCTGAAGTGTACCGCCACTGAAAACCATGAATGAGTATGGAGTGAAGTAGAGATGATTTAGGTTTTACCAATATTGGACAAGTGGGCAGCTGCGTTTTTCTTGATCAATCTCAATTTTTGCAAGTGGAGACTGTAGCTGCTGTAAATCAGCTGATTAAATGAACGTTTCCTGTTTTTTTGCTGAGTTATGAAAACAAAGGACTGAACTGAAAGAGAACAAAAATCCAAGTTATGAGGGCATAAACATATTCTCTTCAGTAGAAAGACTTAGTTAATGCGTGATGCGTCCCATTTTGTTGAGATGGTTCTGTTGTTGTACCAGCGCCTCTCAAGAATGCAATAGATTGGGCATCTAGAGCACCGAATGTTTGGGCGGACAAAGCTGCTGCTATAGTAAGTGTGGGAGGAAATTTTGGTGGCGGAAGAGCGCAGTATCATCTCCGGCAGACAGGGGTGTACCTCGATCTTCATTTCATTAATAAGCCCGAGCTTTTCGTATATGCATTTCAACCTCCTGCAAAGTTCGATGCCGATGGAAACTTGATTGATGCTGAGGTCAAGGAGAGGCTAAAGCAGGTTCTGCTTTCACTGCAAAAATTCACATTGCGGCTCCAGGGTCAGTGCTGACCTGTGATCTTGGATTCTGGCATTTGAATGATGCTGGTATTGTATATCATCCATTCGTTGTCTAGTGACTTCAAGTTGATGGTAAATGCTTGATTGTGAAGTTCGGTTTAAAGCTTGTCCTGTTGTCTAACGGCCTAAGCAAACGATCAGTGCATTCATGTGATTGTTACGTAAATGATGCCCTGCTGGAGACTTTCGATAGTGTTCTTTATTCCCTTGGCTTCTCGAGACTCAATTTACATGACGCTTTCTGAGAGCGATTAGATCCAAATCAAATCAACACGAAGGAGGAGGCTCCTTTGAATTGTCTTTCCTGCATCTTGCTGGTCAGCTGCTCCGCCAGAGGGGTCTTTACACCACCTCAAATCTGATATAACTTGCACTCTTGATTAACTTTTTATTTAGCCTTAATCTGATTATTATAGAGTCGAGGTTGCATTTCTCAAATTGCAAGTACATACTAGCAACTCATGCTTTTTATCCGTCCGTGTGCAAAAAGAGTATGCATAAATGTCGCCCTATAGAGATTAATGCTTGTTGCTAGTTGAATCTTGTTGGGTCTGCCGCATGTTCAGGTTGAATAAAATGCATTCTCTCAATGTTTAAACCTACAAAGGCTCCGTTTGGTTCCGCTTTCCAAGGGGCTTTGAGCCTCCAAAACCCTTGGGGAAAATATTTGGTTCACATATTTGAGTCTCCATTTCTTAGAATCAACGCAAGATTTGAAATGCCAAGTTCCCCCCAAATCGGGCCTCCTTTGACTGCTTTCAAGCATTTTCAGACCTACTTTGGACTTTGCAAAATATACACATTCCAAACACACTTGCCTTTACAAAATGCCCCTTCACTCAAAGATACTTGGGGAAATGGCTTTGCATTTCTCCAAAGTTGAACCAAACGAACCCAAATACATGTCCATAATCCACATATTTCTTCAGCTTCTTCTTTTTACTTATCGGCTTCATACCCCTTCAAACTAATCAACAAAACAAAATACCATGCTTTTTGCTATTCCTTACTTCCTAAGACGACGATTTAATACCTACACTTTGTGTGTTTGCACGTGAGTCATCATCTGCTCCTCAATCAAAAAACCCTTTTTAACTCCCTCCCGTCGTGAATTAAAAAATTCTCAGATACCGGCTACCTGTCCTCCTCAAATTTATTAATTGCTAGGGTTTTCCTTTATTTATTCTTGCTCTGTTTAATCATGTAATGGATTCAGATGAACGACTTGTAGTCGACGACCCAATGATGTGCTGCGTTGTTTAGGAAAAAGAAAAGGCAAACTCTTGACTGGACTGGGTCCAATTCCACTAAAACCCATGCGTGCTACGGCTGCTAAATATCACTATCTCCATAACAGTGGTTGGGCGGCAAGAAGTCGACAGAATGTTTTCTGCTCTCCACTTCGCTCGCTCATGTTCTTTCTTTGGGTGGAATTAGGGAACAAGGTGTGCTGGAGCTTAGAGCATGCAAATAGAAGCTAAACAACAACAACAACAACAACAAGAGAGAGAGAAAAGGAACGAGGGGTGACTTACCTTTATTATGATCTTTACTGTTTTCTCTCTTAGTTCCATTTTATGTTGGGACAATATCTAGGAATACTAAAGAAAATGTGGACTCTCTCCGTACATTTATAGATGAGATGAGACGGATTCAATCATGTGCCGATTCAATACTCATAGCCTTAAGTCAGCTACTACATTATGCTGTTGGTAGGTAGATGAGCATTCCAGCAATGACCAATTGTGCCTTCTCCGACAGCAAGCTCCATTACAAGTACTTTTTCTTGGTGGGGAAGTGTTACAATCGCATTCTCTCTTTAGCAATTGCAAGATTCGATTATAGCAAAGCAATCGACAAGTGATCATGGACAAGGGAGAAGGAATAATATGATGGCAGAAGATGTAGCGAAAGGCTTTCACATTAGAGGATAATATGAGCATCAAAATCTATGGATGATCATAGGGTGGAGCATCATTTTCGCATTTTTGACTCGAGCCTAGAACATTGCAAAAGGGAGTTGGAATAGGAATTGAAGAAAATTTAACTCAGTGATCTTTTTGAAGCATAGAGCTAAAGAATAAGAATATTTGAAAGACCAAAATCGAATCCCACCAAGCGAAATCAAAGAAATTGATGGGTGCAGAAAAGTTTTAAAAAGTCAAAAAAGAAATTGAACGGAAGAGGTAAGAAATGCTAAAGCGAATCAGGGTTGGAACTTGTATAAGGAAGAAAAAATAAGCAAAACCAGATTCTTTTCACAAACAATTAATGACTAGACATAAATGGAGGAAATTGCCGGGTTGACGGGATCAAGAACCAGCACTGTTTAGCTGCTTTTGAATACCGTTTCATCATTACAGACCAAAAAAAAAAATACCGTTTCATCGTTACTCTCTCTTGTGTACGGATCCCTAGCTTCATAAATGAACGAAAAGCAGAGGCTACCGCCCTCCCCGCCGCCTGCTGAACTGTCTGATCTGAACGTGAACAGTGGCGATGGTGGCGATGGTGGAGGAGGGTGGGTCTGGAAATTGCAATGATGAAATGAAGAGAGAGAGAGAGTATATTCATGGTTTTGGGTACTGATGAAAGCTGAACTTGGGGATGATCCAAAAGGCGAATGTGGATTGCCATATCAGGCATACTTTGTCAGCAACTTTTTTTTGCGGCCTCAGAAAAAGACGCTTTCTTTCACCTCCCAAGACTTGCTTAAATCGTGTGCTCTTTTCTATCCTCGATTTAATGCATTGTCACCTTCTCTCTCTCTCTGTGGCAGATCGATAAATGTGTTCTATTTTTAGGATTTTTCTTACCTACTCAATTCTCTGCAATTTTTTTTGGATAAAAATGGTAAGTCTATCGGCGCGGATGACCTCCTCTTGGTGTTATAGTCATTGTTTATATCCAGCTGCCATCATCGGGCTGAACCTCCCCGGGATTGGCCCGGGATCGGCTTCACGGCCCATCAGGCCCTGGGGGCTTGGGGTGGGAACCCCATTTGCGTAAGCAACCCACACCGGCGGGCCGGTATCTTTATCGAGGCCGGATCCCGCCTATCCGTCTTTCCAGGATGTCATAGCCTTTTAAGGTCTTACTAAGGACCGATTTACTTGGGACAAGTCCCGCCTCGGCTGATCCCCCTACCCCAGGGGGGATCCCTTCATTGGCGGCGGCCCGCCTTGTTCCTTGGGGTTTTTGGGAGACCCCTAGGATAAAACTCCATACCCGGTGGTTTACCCCGCACGGGCTTGGGGGAGCCTTTTAAGGACCTGCTCGGGTCCATCTTACCTACTCAATTCTTTGCAATTTTTTTTGGATAAAAATGGTAAGTCTATCGGTGCGGATGACCTCCTCTTGGTGTTATAGTCATTGTTTATATCCACTACCAAATGTTCGGTTTAAACTATAATTATTCTACATGATTGGTGAACCGAAATTGTCAAGTTTATCACCGCAACCTCGCCAATATACTAAGCTTCAATAATGTCATAGCATATTTTAAGAAAACCCATATATTGAATTATCACAATGCAATAGCTTCGATCACGAAACATTATCCATAGTACCTGACATGAGATTATAGACTCGAGTGTCAAAGTACCCAACCCAATTATTAATATAATGATGCCTATGAAGATTAACATGGGACTAAAAGAATTTCAAACCCGATTTGTGTTTTTGAATCTTTAAATAAAACTTCACATCTCTTCTTTGAACGGAAGTTCACCACAAGTTTAATAACACCAATTATTAATATAATGATACCTTGCATGTTTACCAGAAAAAAAAAATCAATTTAAATGTGCTTTCTTCGTTACCGACTCGCAGAAACAAGGCACGGGTATGTTCAATCACTTGAAGTAGCTGGCCAACCATGTGCATGGAATTGGAGGCTCACGGGGAAGGTGAAGGTACGTGAACAATTGCCGACAATGCATTAGGTCGCTGTGCAAAATTGCAATTTAGTATTCCAGATACCATTACATCAACAACGACGTCGACGACAACGCAAGATCACGATTGAATACGTTGCATACAATTGATGTCTTGAGGCGTTTCGTAGGAACTGTAGCTGAAAACTAAAAACCAAAATGAGTTCATATATACGTGGAAAAACCAAGATGAGTTCATCTATCTATAAAGATGCAGCTCAATCAATCTCCATTTATTGGAAATATTATATTCTATTGGCGGTCTAAATTATCAGATTGCCGGTACGAAATCATTTGGTGCACACCCACCTGCAGAGTTAACACAATCATTGCACAAAAGATTGAGTCAAATCTAATTTGCATTTCAATTCATTATATTCTTTTGACCGGACTAAGAAGAAGAG